>JAXGGA010000383.1:0-242219 GCA_038373865.1 Uloborus plumipes
TGTTTTATTTTTCTTTCGATATTTCACTTTTTTGGTTTTTTCAATACTGAGCGGTTAGCGTCGACACACATGAGGACTGCGTACTATGCGCCCTGCCTCCTGAAAAACGCAGACAGACTTACGGCATAGAAAGGTTAAAATAACATCCACGGCAAGGCGGGAATCGAAACCGCGACCTCTTGCCTACGAGGAGAAGACTCTACTGCTAGGCCCCAGAGGCCCCTCCATATTTCACTTTTCTCAAACTATAAAATGCAAATCTGTTGAAAACGGTCTCATTTGGGTTTCCGTTGCTCCGAGACGGAAGCTTTGCTTTGAAAAATGTATGTTGTGGTTGAAATTCCACCGGTGCACTAAATGTTATTTCCTTTGGACTGTAAATCTTTCTGGTGTGGTCTATGTTATGGGTTTATGTTACGAAAAAGTTCAACCTATTGAACCACTGACACCCCATATCTTCAAAGCGATTGTTAACTATGACGCGACGACAACTGCAACGGTCTATTTGGATTTCATTTACATATTCGGTAATACAATTGCTTGATTGTCTTTGGTTACATTACACCCAAACATGTCTTTTTTGGGACTTAAGGAAATTTTTGGCAAAAAAATATCTATCAAGTAAATAACACATATAAGTTAATGTATAAACGATATTATATTCATTCTTTCACACTGTTAGGTGTCACGTTTCAATAAATTCCAGTCTGACATTTTTTCAGTAACACTTGAAATTGAAGATCTTTTTTGTCAATGCGTAAAAATACACTGTTGTGCAACAGGTGACTTTTTTGACATGATTCCATGAGAAACAATTTGAGACATCTTGTTCTTGACCTTTGTATAACGTATCACCCTTCGTCTAAATTGCGTTTTCACTTTACTGATTGCAAGAACCCATTTTCTGAAATACTCGTAGTTACTTTGCAAATTTTAAGCACAGAACTCTCTGCTTAAAATTTGCAAACTAACTTACCTTTTGCACAACAGTGTAAGATTAGAAAAACTGTATATAAATGAATTATACTAAAAGTCATAATAATAAAGAAATCAGGTGAAGTTAAAATGAAGTGTGCACATTCTTTTACACAGAAAACTAATTTTAACTAGATCTACATTACAAAACATCAAAAATAAACACATTTCCTATTCATATTTTACAATCTCTAAAACTTACTTCCAAAATTTATTTCTCAATGTTTATTCATACTATTTTGTTTGTAAATGTTGCGAAATGGCTAACATTGAGACAACCATTTTAAATCGTTTATGAAACATTTAAGTGTTACGAGTGCAATTGAAGGAGGTACCTATTCTTTTGACGTGAGAAACATCGATAATTTAATAGAGGTTAAAAGAAGTAGTATAGAATTCTCATCATATTTTTTACATTAATGTAGTCTTATTTTCTTGCATTAATGTTCATATCCTTTCCTCATTTGTCATTCTGGTTTAAATTAAGCAACGTAAAATCATACTTATAAAAACTAATACCTATTGGTTTCTTAATGCAAGTATGATTCAACGTTCATTATTGTAATGAACATAATGCCCCACCTAACGCGTAAAAAACTCTTTAGAAAAAAAATTCAAAATAGCTTTAATATGAACTTATCTTATCAAGTGAGGCAAGTGAGACCCTCAGAAGTAGTGCCAGAAAAATAGCTCTTAATACTTTTGATTGTGGCTCATTTGTCATAATAATTGCTTAAATTTTTTAAAAAAGAATCTGAAAATAATGCTTGAATGCTGGAAAACTTAACAAGAGTTTTTAACAGGACACCATGCTTATGAATGTGATCTCTAAAGATTCAATTACGCACTTGATCCACCGTGCCTACAGCACTATTTAGATTTTCACTAAAAGAATGTAAAACGGAATCTTTCACAGTCCATGCAGTTTTAAATACTGAATGGAAAAACTGCATTTCTTTTGTAGTGAACTACAACTACTTTGTTATAAATGTAGTTAACTACAACTACAACTATTTTTTTTTATTGTAGCGACTACAAACTACTTTTGAATTGTAGTCTCAATTTCGCTACTTTAAAAAATAAATAAATAAAAAACATACACCGTTTGAGGATTGACCGAAAAAAATCGAAAAATGGTTTACAATTATATATTAACTCATTTGAATACAGAATAGAACTAGGAAATGGCTTTGAATTTATCTGTTACTTTTCCTTCCCCCCCCCCCTTTTTTTGCTAAAACCTGTCCTTTTTAGATTTTTTTACAATTTTTACAACTATTCGCCACAAGAAAGGATTCAAAAGTTAAAAAATTGAAAGAATTCAACCTTCAATTTTTTCGAATTTCTTGCCAGGAAATATTTAGAACATGAAAATTATTTGAAGAAATATAAAAATTATGATGCCAAATAAGCCAATGACATCAAACAGATAGAATGTATTTCGTCAAAATGATGTATACAAGATCAGCTTATATGTTTAGGGTTCTTATTTCTCATTGCGTCCGCTGCTGTACTCGTGCAAGATTTGCACTAGTCAGAGTCAATTAAACCTTGTTCTGCTCCTTCGTTCTCTTTTTTTTCACTTATTTATTTATTTAATTTAAAAGTAGTTTCAAGAAATCGCTACAAACTACTATTTTTTGTATCTCGCTACTCACTGTTCTACTTTTTTTTAAGTAGTCCGCTACGCTACAAACTACTAAAAAATGTAGCTACTACAGTAGTTTTTCTTGTAGCGCGCTACTTTCGACCACTGGTTTTAAGTCACGCATTTATAATATAAAATATTTTTAAAATGACCTTATAAAATTTCTTTATAGAAGTGCTTTGTTGTTTTTCTTTTTCTCTTTTTCCTAAATGTTTGCAAAGTTAAGTTTTGATAATTCTGCTATTAATCATATTTAAGAAGAAATAGAAATATACATGTTACACATGCGTGTCTTTAAAAAATAACAAATTGAAGAAAGCAAAGTGGAAAATAAATAATATCACTATTCAAAATTAACTTCAGAATAAAGAGTAATGTGAAATAAAAAAAAAAAACAGCTATGTAGTACGTAAAATGAGAGCTAAAAATTAAAAAACGACGTTTTCTCCGAAAATGGCTTTGTAGGATTTGTTATGATGAAAAATACATGTTTAATGTTCCTTAGTTTCCTCATCATTTCTGATACATTTTTTGCATTTGCCGATTTTTTGAAAGAAATTTTTCTCATGAAAGGGACGACTTTATTTACTTTCAAAAATATTAGCTTAAGAGCTTTTAGAATGGCACATTGTGCTAATTTCAAAAAGCATACAATGCGGTTTATGACGACGAAAATGTATTTTTTTACCACTTTTTTAATTTTATTTCAAGGCATGTAAACTAAAATAGAGTACTAAAATCTCGTGATGGCTGTTTACATAATAAAGTTAATATTTTTGATGTGCAGTTTCAAATTAAGGCATTGTTACATAATTTTTACTAAAAATCAAATTAGTCTTACGTTGGTCTTAAAATGAGTTCTTTGCTATTTATTGTGCTACGACAACAAAATTATCCTTTGAAAGCTCTTCCCTACATTATAAGCCGGAAGGTAACCATTATTAGCGGATTATAATGATGCCCATATAAATTTACACGCAATGTACTGTGAAATGTTTCAATAAAAAATAACCAGCAAGAGACTCTAATAAAAATAACCCTTTTCAACGTAAAAAGAATAAAAATATTTACTTTTTCAAAGCACTGCATATTTAATTATGGTTATTTTTATTTGCCCATAAAGCAGTACATTAAGTTAATCTTCATAAGGCTACAAAAGAATAAAAGTGGAAATGTTTCTTTTTGCCGTTTCTTTCTTTATTTGTTTTAAATAAGCGTTATCGCAAAGAATGAACTAAACCCGTTATTACCTAGTATACAGGGTGATTGGAAATTTAGTAGGCAAATTTCGATGAAGTATAGAAACAACAATTGAATTGAAGAGCTAGGGAGATGAAGGGGTAATGTGACAACAGAAATTGCAAGTTTTAAGCAACAAAGTTTTATTGTTGCAGTTGTTGTAGCTGTTTTGTTCTCTGGTTTTGTCGTTAGTGTGCGTATGAAGTTTGTCTATTGACATCTACCTTTTGATGCACCAAGTTTCATTTGATTACTTGTATCCCTTGCTTACCATTGTCCAGAGTGTTTATTTTCAAAAATGTAACATTGCCCTTTCATCCTTTAAGCCCTTTAATTACGAGCAAGAAGCGTCCTGGAAGTTGAAGTCGCAAGCGCAATACTGTTGCTCTCAATGAACATAAAAGCCAAAAATTGACGGATGTGAAACATGTAGCAAATAATAATAAATTATTGCACAAGCACGAGTTCATGCAACATTTTAGTTTTTAAGAAGGTTTGACCTGGATTCGCTATATAGACAGGCTGACGTATCAGCGTAAGTGTAATCACTGTGAATCTAATTTATGAACTTTAATTTTTTCATTGTGGCAGAGCTAGGATTCCCAAAACAAAGGTTCGGGACATGGACAACCTTTACCGAATTCACGTGTCAATTCATTGCTCACAGTCAAAATTATTAAAAAGGGGTAACTCGCCATAAAAGACAACCACTTAGTCACGCGCTGGATCCAAAGGGGCAAACATGCTGCTGCTTCGATTCGTCTATACAGGGTGTCCACTCCAATCGTGGACCAATAGCTAATTTCTAAACCGTTAGAGATACGCATATAGTTTATTTAGGAAAAAATCTCCAAATTACGAAAGGAATTTTGGGTCCATTCAATGTTTTTCAAAAAATCAAATTTTGAAAGAGTTACGAAATTTAAATTTTTATACAGCCCCCCCCCCCCAGTCCTATCAATCATATTTAGTAAAACATTCTTGACACTGAAACGTTTAAAACTAAAAAAAAATCACTCTCCTACGACAAAAATTGACCGAGTCATGACGTTTTGAAAAATCAAGATTTTGAAGGATTTCGCATACGGTCCCTAAAGCGATCTCTCGATGACGTCATGATACAATGCAAAATCTTGATTTTTCAAAACGTCATAACTCGGTCAATTTTTGTCGTAGAAGAGTGATTTTTTTTTAGTTTTAAACGTTACAGTGTCAAAAATGTTTTACTAAATATGATTGATAGGACTGGGGGGCTGTATAAAAATTTAAATTTCGTAACTCTTTCAAAATTTGGTTTTTTGAAAAACATTGAATAGACCCAAAATTCCTTTCGTAATTTGGAGATTTTTTCCTAAATAAACTATATGCTTATCTCTAACGGTTTAGAAATTAGCTATTGGTCCACGATTGGAGTGAACACCCTGTATATCGGGTTTAGTTTGAGCTGTTGTTGAAATTTGCTGCTTGTAAATTTATTACAGAAGTCACAACGACAACAGATTAACCGTTGTAGCGACGAGTCATTCTGGCGAGCTTTCGTCGACTGCTGCTTTGTCGTTGTGACGCACATGTAACATATGATAATTTTGAACCAGACCAGATAATTTTGAACACTGTTTTAAACCTTCCTTAAAAATAAAATTTAGTGAAAAATTGTGTTTGTGTAATTATTTACCTTTACTTGTGACATGTTTCGTATTTAGAAGTATTATGGGCTTTTGTGTTGGATGATGGAACAAAGGTAACCTCATGGGTGAATGCTCTCGGCGGTACAGACCAGTGTTAAGGTATATCATACCTTAACACTGATACCCACAGTGATAAAATACCGCACGTAATATCGTTTCACAATTACTGTAAACATACCTGTAGCTCGATCAAACCCGTAGGTTATCCAACTTATCGTCCAAAGTAATACCAGACATGCTCGATGTGAAAATCTTATTTTCGGTTTTGAAAAGATAAAAAGAATGAATGAAATCGACCTTTAAGTACATAATGCGTTGTGTAAAAACATGTTAAGGGTGATGCATGAGTAAGACTAATTAATGAAAGCAAGTTTTTTGACTTACCGCACTTGTTTATTGTAGAACATATAATTAATACATCAATAACAGGGAGACTCGCTCATCAAATCTTGAGGCCGAATACATCGTTATCACCATGCTTTATATTATTAAGTTTATCTAAATTGCAGAGTTCTTACTTAGTAAAGTTCATTTGTTTCGCGATGTTGGATCCAGTCTGACTTAATCAGATCATTCATGTTAATTCTAGGTTGCAGAGTCATTGCATTATCACAGTTCGCTAGCTTGTACAATTTTTTCCTAGATTAGGCCTATCCGTATCCGATGAGTCGAAGAGCGATTTTCTACTATGTTAAAACATCCATTGCATTAGTATACACAAAATTTTGAAAAACACTTCTTGATTATCTTATGATGGCATGGTTACGATGAGATGCTTATTTTCCAAAAAATTGAGAACAAATCATTTTCCTTTTCGTCGACTCCATGCAACTTCTACACACACAGCAAAGAACACCACGCGCACCCCACAAACCATCGTAACACCCACAGCAAGCAGGGGAAGAAAAAAAAGTGACTTTCAATATTCTTTCTTGGAGAGAGAAGACAGTCCTGTATTCCCATTGGCTCTTTCCCCCAGATAAGAGTCAGTCTCGAACTCAGATGGTGGTTGACAAGACATACAGATGAAAACAGCGTCTCACCTCTTCAATACTAGTCTGCGATTGAGATTGTTCCGGCAGCAAAGGAAGAAGTGAAGTGACACAGCCGAGGGGAATGGCTGCTGTTGAAGTGAAGACATCTGTGATTGCATTTGTTTGTTTACAGGGGAGATGTTGCGCTGCTAGGGTTTGTTGCTGTGTGTAGCATGGAATTAATGAGGAATGTGAAAATCTTATTTTCACACTCGATATGTGGCAAATATGAAGATCAAGGTGGCAAGACAACTAAATAGATGACATATAAAGTTAATGTTGTGACCCCCTTATTTTGTCTGGCCGAACACTGTCCTAGTGAAAAATGTATCTTACAGTCCATGCCATGAGTGCCAACACTTGCGACTGAAGCATGTCAAGAACTTAAAACTGGGCTGTAATTGCACGGTGGATCATTTTTAGGGGTGAATTATATGGTATGCGGTGACACATTTCGTTTCATTCCAAGGTGATACGTTCCTACCCCTTCACGTTCTTTAACCAGTTAGATGCGGTCCAGAACAGCGCTCTATAACTTTATCCAGACCAGGAGCATAGCAAACCCTGGTACGGTTACCTTAGAAGTATTGATTTGGAATGAGAACTTGGAGTACTTTGTGACCACAACTAATATTGAACGCATTCCAACCAACATATGTGAACATTGTGGATCTTGAACCGGCTAGGATTAAACCCAGGTCTCTCCGACACCTTACCGATCAGGCCGCTATGTGATGACACAAAGTAACACAACACCAGTTTTTCATGTCGTGTGCCGAGGTAAAAAGAAGAGGCTCTATGAGAATATTCATTACATAGGCCACCATGCGTAGAGAATAGGCATTACAGTCTGAGAAATTCTGGCTTCTTTGCCGTAAACAACGTATTTCCATTTGGTTGCTAAAACGTCTTACTTAAACTACTCCAAACCGTGATGACAGTGTAAAAGTCCTAATCCTGCCCTTGTTTTAAGCGGCAAACTGACAGCTGATGTCATATTATGGGGTCAGTGACATGTGTTAGTTGCATGTGATGACACTCGTGGAAATACTGCAAAAAAACGAAGTGTTGTTTTCACAGTACAATGCTGGCAGCAGAGGTTCCAGTATAAAACTGTAGAATGCACAGTAATAAACTGTAAAATTAGCAATTTTACTGTAAGCAGCAATTTTACATTTTATCACCGCAGTTTTACAGTTTATTACCACAAAATTAGCTGCATTTTACTGTAAAGACAACAGTATAATACTGGCAGCAGATTTTCAAGTTTAAAACTCTAAAATTTACAGAAATAAACTGTAAAATAGCAATTTTATGGAAACTTAGTGTAAAGTGAGAAATTTTATAGTTTATTACTGTAAAATTAGCAATTTTTACAGTTTGCTACTGTAAAATTAGCTATATTGTACTGTAAAAACAACGTATTTTTTACAGTGAAGAAACATTTTTTCAACAGGGAACTGGTAAATCACACGCAACAAAGGCACCTCAAGTCTTCCTCAAACCACGTTATTGCCTACTCTTGCCTTTTTTTGTTGTAGATAGAGCATGTATGGGTTCCCATGGGATGGAAAACTAGATAACCTATGAGTTTTAACTAATTAGAAGGTGCGTGAACAGTAAATATGAAACAAAATGAAGAAAGACATTGAAAGAAATATGACGTCTCAGTGTTTGTTATTTCCTACTCCACGTTACTTCCTACTCTTGCCTGTTTTGTCGTAGATAGAGCATGCATGGGTTCGCATGGGATGGAAAGCTGGATATCCTACGAGTTTTAATGAATTATTGGTGTGTGCACAGTAAATATGAAAAAAATGTAGAGGGACATTGAAAGAAATCTCATGGGTCTTAGTGTTCGTTATTTTCTACTCCACGTTATTTCCCACTCTTGCTTGATTTGTCGCAGATAGAGCATATATGGGTTCGCTTGGGATGGAAAGCTGGATAATCTACGAGTTTTAATGAATTAGAGGTGGGTGTACAATAAATACGAAAAAAAAAATGAAAAGGGACATTGAAAGAAATGTCATGTCTCAGTACTCATCTGTCTCGTCAAGTGATTCGCACTAGAGGTTGACCCGTTAGGGCGCTTTTCCACTTGACAACACGACAACGACGAAAGTCGGACGATAATACTGCAACGATAAGTACGGTGTCGAGTCGTCTTCAGCACCGTTTTTCCACTCAAACGATATCGTTTCTCCGAACGGGCCATTTTCCACATCATTTTTTTTCGAGACAGCACCGTGATCACACGTAAATCGGTATACGCCCAAATGTCGCGGTCCAAAATGTCGCTGGTCAAAATGTTGCCGGTCCAAAATGTCGCCGGGCCAAAATGTCGCGGTCCAAAATGTCGCTGGACAAAATGTCGCCGGTCTCAAATGGCGCGGTCCAAAATGTCGCGGGTAAAAATGTCGAAGGACCAAAATGTCGCGGGCCAAAATGTCGCCGGTCCAAAATGTCGTGTGTCCAAAATGTCGCCGGTCAAAAATGTCGCGTGTCCAAAATGTCGCGTGTCCAAAATGTCGCCGGTCAAAAATGTCGCGGGCCAAAATGTCGCCAGTTCAAATGTCGTCAGACAAAAATGTAGAAGGTCCGATATTGATACAGTTAGTATCAAAAATTAAAATATATAAAAAGGCTTTTTTACACCGAATTAGCAAAAAATTGCTAATTGCTGTTGATGAACGTGTGCGTTAACTATAGTATGGACTAAAATTTTTGAAAATACTAAAAAAAATTTACCGTTTCGTTTCGAGCGCTTTCCAAAGAACAAATAGTTTTCAAACAAGCGTACGTTATTTATTTACAATAGCTTATTTCACCGTAACTCGCTATCTACCAACTTAAAAACGAATAGATTAGCAGCCCAAGCCAAGTTTAATCAATATCGAAAGGAAAATTTGTGTGTTAAAAAAGAAGTTGAAGAACAGTGAAATGAATAAGACAGATGTACAATGTTTGAAACTTGGTTTCTGTTAAAATTTCTTACATGATCGAAAGCAAGTCTATATTATTTAAATAATAGAGGTCTTTTTATTTTCTTCTTCATAAAATGTGTAAAAGAAAGTATTGGATCAGTGAAAAATTGTCAATTTGGAAGAATTTACAATTTCTGACGTGTGCTGAATTCAATTTTATCGTTTATTTTTTTAAGGGAAAATGTGTAAGTGTGTATCTGCGTGACCCATTTTTTGGGGGCGACTCTACCACAAATTACGTGAATTAGAATGAAATTTGGTACATACATGTACCAACCAATATGTGATTCAGTGCTGATTGGTTTTTGCCGCTAGTTCTTCCAAGTTTTTACATGCAAGAATGTAATGGAACGTTTTCAGCATAGCGTGATTAATGTCTGAAGAAGGTTCAGACGAAATAAAATAAAAATTGGCCCATAGGAAGCCTTCAGAAGATACGCCACATCATCGAGGAAGCAGAGCAATTTCATTATTTGTGAGTGATGTATATCAAGAAGTAATGCAAGTATTCAGACAAAATTTTGTTTGTAGAATGGTCTTAAGGGGAGAGATGCTTATTCATTTCTGGCGTTAATCAGCTCAGACATGGTTCTGTACCTTCGTTACAATCAGTATTTAAATGTGGAGTTGAATATAATACCATTTTTTCTCTTAACATTTCACCTCCCCTTCCACCACTCAGTTGTTACAAAGAAAGCAAAAATTCCATGAACTAATTTGATTTCAAACGTCCCCAAACAACTCTTAAAGAAAATGTTCTATAAGAAAATTGCCGGCTACGTGCCGGCAATTAATTGACTGCCGGCACGTAGCAGTGATTAAACGTTATTCCGTTTTTGCAAAAAAAAAAAAAAAAGCCTTTACAGCAAATTTAATTGTTTAATTTTTTTGTGTGAAAAAAAAAGAAATAATCCTAAATATAGTTTTAAAAAACTAAAAAATACGCTTTTAGAGTAAATCAAATTCAAAAGAAGATTTTGAAAACTGTTGAATATCCGCTAAGTTTGCATGCACTTATAATATGCATTTTGTGGACGATCGATGCCGAACTCAGAATTAATGTCAAATGCACTTATTATACATCAACATGCAATATAGTTTAGCCTTCTCTATCTCTACTAATAATCAAGCTGAAGGTTTGTCTTTCTTTCTGTCCTTCTGTCTGTCTGTTACGCGCGTAGCGCCAAAACCGTTCAGTCGATTTTCATGCCACTTGGTACAAAATTAGTTTGTAGCATGTAGTTTTGCACCTCGAAGCGATTTTTCGAAAATTCCATTTCGTTCTTTTTCTATTCGAATTCTTAGCGGAAATTCGATAAAATAGGGAAGAAATATTTCACACACATTTTCAAGTCTTATGTCATTCGAAAGCTTGAAATTTTCTGCATAAAATGAAGTTTTTTCGAAGTTTCTACGATTATCAGGAGATCTGTAATAATTGTTTTTAGAATCCCGGAATTCAAGGCTTACCTTCAGTAAAGCAAGCCAAACGATTCTAAAATGGTTTTGCTCGAGAATAAAATTTGTTTGAAAAGATAGATGAAATGAATTATTTTATCAACGGAAATCAACTTTTCTTGTTGTTACCATGGTTACGTGTTCATACTTATTTTTGTTTCGTTATTTTTCCAGCGTTGCCAGACGTAGTATTTTTGATACTACTGTAGTATTTTTTCGTCCCAAATAAGGAGCGTAGTATTTTCTGGCAACCCTGTTTCCAATATACTAATGACTTAATTAAAAGATTTGGCGGATTTTTTTTTTTTTTTCATTTTCATAGATTTCGCATTTCCTCAACATTGAGTTTGGCAACGTTTGGAAACAGTAGTATTTTATAATATTTTTTTTGGAGGAGGCGTAGTATTTTTTTTGTTTCAATTATCTGGCAACCCTGTCTTTTTCCCGGTGAAAATGCTTTGGGACCTTACTTGGCGCGTTTTCGAAAAGTCATCAATTGGCGCGTTTTTGTATGTCTCGCGGAATTGAAAGCTCCGAGAGAAACTACGCAAACTAGTCAGGGTTACCACGTTTGGCACGCCTATCGGCCCATTTAGAGAGAAAAGGGTATCTAAAGCACAGATTAAACAAATATCGTATCAATTGCGTTATTGCATCGTTCTTTTTAAAGTGTTTCATTTCGGAAAATGTATTGCTTTGTTTTTAAAACTAGGAAAGGAAACTTTCTTCTTCTTTTAAACTTTGGTAAGATTTCTGTGAGCAACAAAATTGTTCTTATTTTCTCTTTTGGCTTATTTTTGTGCATCTCCCCTTGGGGTTGCATTCGAATGTTCCAAGGGGGGTGTTTTACCCCTTTTATGGAGTAAATTAGTGTTCATTTCAATGCAGACAAAAGTGATATGAATTGGCACGACCACTTGGCGATATATCGCCAAGCTTTTGGTCGCCAAACATTTTCCGCCAATTTGGCGATATATCGCCAAGTTGGCGAAAAAAATTGTTTTCTTTTTTCATTTGGACTCAATTTGGCGCTATTGGCGATATTTTGCGAAAAATCCACTGAATGATGTTAAAATCGGCGATATTTAGGGGATTAATCATTGTAAAACATTTTTTTTGCATTGTTTCGTGGCAAACTAGGGATATAAATGTTTGAACTGTTATCTTGCTCACTCCAAGCACTATTTTAGCACTTAAGGCATCTACTAAGAAATTTACACATAAAAATAAGTAGCGTGGGGTCCATACCAGATTTTTATATTATACTTTGAAGGAATTATAGTTGAATTACAACTAAAATAGAGCATTTTTTCTGCCATATCAATTATGTTCATTTGTAAAAACAAATGAACTTTTAATTTTATAACACGGGCAAAGCCGTGCGGGTACCGCTAGTTAGTAATAATAATGGTATTAAACATATTACTTTTATACGTTTGTAAAGAACGTGAATTTTATTTTTGACTCAGAGTTACATACATACAAACGAACAAACAAAAAAAACCTACATGTGAAACTAGTAAAAGCGTATTAAAAAACGAAGAAATTTAGCGTCCCTGGGCCCTAAGTACAGCCCTGAAAAAACTATGGCATTATTTTGGTACTGAAATAATCTAAGCTTTAGAAGAAATCAATTTAGTTACATTTTTGTTAATAACTTAAGCTAATTTTCTAAACTGCTACGTTAAAAAAAAGTTACTAAACAGGTGTATTTATCATATTGTGACAAGCTTATTAGTAAAATTGAGCTACATAATTAAGCTGCATTGAATTTGTGAATTACTGGAAACATTAAATCTGTACTATACACTTAGCGTCATTTTGGAATGGATATATTTTGGACTGGAGTTATTTTGGACTGGAGTTATTTTGGACCGGCGACATTTTGACCGGCGACATTCTGGACCGGTGACATTTTTGATTGGCGACATTTTGGCCCGGCGACATTTTGGCCCTGCGACATTTTGGCCCGGCGACATTTTCGACCGGCGACATTTAGGCCCGGCGACATTTTTGACCGGCGACATTCTGGCCCGGCGACATTTTTGACCCGCGACATTTTGACCACGCGACATTTTGGCCCGCGACATTTTGGGCAGGCGACATTTTGGACCGGCGACATTTTGGTCCGCGACATTTTAGCCCGCGGCATTTTGGCTCGGCGACATTTTGGACCGGCGACATTTTGGCCCGCGACATTTTAGCCCGCGACATTTTGGACCGGCGACATTTTGGCCCGCGACATTTTAGCCTGCGACATTTTGGCTCGGCGACATTTTGGCCGCGACATTTTGGCCCGCGACATTTCGGCCGCGACATTTTGACCCCAAGCCCGTAAATCTTTATAGCTCCTCCATTTAACAAACTACAACTGCTATGTTTACTTTACCTCCGCAGAAAAAGAAAACAAATGAAGAGACGATATGAGTGTATCATATTCACAACTTAAAAAAACATTTCCACCTTGTTTAAAGAACGAAACGCCTATTAGCTGTAGGGCCGCAAAGCGATGAATAGTGAATATTTGCCAAGAGTTACCAAAGGGTTGCCATAGACCTTTTTTAAATTTTATCCGTAGTTCGCCATGATAGAGTTGGTCGTCGCAATATTGCAGTTTTGTTTTGTTTTCGTAGTTGTAATGCTCTTTAGTACTAAGCGAGTATATCTCCATTTCGTTGTTACTAAAAAAAATATGTTTCGTTGTGAATCGGCTCTTCGTTGAACACTATCGCTTCATTACATTTTGGAGCATCAAAATGACGAATAGATTTTCCATTTATCGCTCTGCGGCGTCAATTCTATCAAAATGAAACTCTGAGCTTTTCCTTAGCAATTAAGATCGTTTGAGCAACAATAATGAAACAAAATATTAAATAGAATAATATTATTTCATTGCTACATGTTTCGTCTGCGAATTTAAGCCTATATTTTATTGGTCAAATTGAGGTGTCAAATTTGAACGCCATTGCTATTTGTTGCTCCTTAAAAGAAAGTAAACAGATGATTGATCGTCGTCCGGATTTTAAAGGCAAGACGGATGGCATCCGACACGAATGGGACGGCAAACGACATAGTTCGGTCGGAGACGACACAATCGTCCTGGAATCGGGAGATGGAGAAGCGCATAGCATATTTTAATGCATTTTGCGTACGCCAATGTCGGAGGATGACAATCATGTACGATTTATCGCTATCGTGTCGGTAGGTGGAAAAGCGCTCTTAGGTACTAAAACCTCTGTACATTTGGGATTTTTTGCGCGGTAAATAATCATTATACTTTCAAGTTGTAGTCCCTTTTTTTGGTCAATAAAATCTTTACACAAGTATTTCTAAGTGTGAAAAAAAAATCAAACCGAGGCAATACATTCCAAGCATATTTTGTTCGATTTGAGTCTAAGATGGAAGCCCAATAGTGGGGCCTGCATACTACAGGTAAACTTCATTTTGAGAAATAAATTCAACAATCCCTTGCGTAACAAATCATTCAAGTACAGTACTTTCATTGGTGCAGCATATTTTTAATCTCTCTCTCTCTCTCTCTGTATATATGTATGTATACATATTATATATATATATATATATATATATATATATATATATATATATATATATATATATATATATATATATATCCAATTAGTTTCCCACGGGACGGTTTAATCATTCATTAACTCACATTCTCATAAATATAAATATAAAAATGTATTAACTTCCGTTTTAATAAGGATACCGCTGATCTTCGAAAGTAATATTAGCTGACACTTTAAAAGCGAGCTTACTTTCCCAGAAAACTAAGTTATTAGAAAATCAAATGCGATGAGAGAAACGCATCACACGTGTCAAGAGCAGTATTGATTTTTTGAACATATTTACTCTATGAACAAGTTTATCCGAAAAATGCACTAGTGTTTCGGACATGGCTTATTAGCAAATGATTTTCCGAAGTTAAGAGGCGTTAAATAAGTTAGGTGATGAAGTCTTTAAAATATGTTTAATACTTAAGATTCAAATAGAGCGAACATATCTTTTTTAATTAAAGGAAAATTGTAACGGTTTAAGATTTTTAATGGGTTTGATGGAATATTGCAAAAAACACGAATGTGGGGTCCCTTTTGTTTTGGCTTTTGCGACTGACATGATAACCAAAAATATGTATCTATAATAAAATGAAATTTATGAAATTAGGATTGGGACAACAAGTTTAGGACAAATTAGGATTGGAACAAATTTACGCAGCTATTATTCTGACCCATTTTTTATGTCCGAAATGTGTAGTGTACTTTTACTCTTGGTATAAGTTTTAATTTAAAGAAATAGTTTTCAAAGTGATATGATATTAGTACACGAAAAAACCCATCTTGCAGGGGGGAAAATGCTTGACAATTCTAAGCAATTCTGAACGAAGTTTCTAGAAAATGACTGATCCAAACTTCTTCCCAAGCAATTTTGACTTCAACAAAATGAACTTAAAGAAATGGTCACTTAATAACGATTCTAAAAATAGGAACTCAGTAATATACAATAGGATTAAATTTACTCGGAATGGGGAAGTACTAAGGGTTAATCGATAAGGATATTCATCGATTTTCTAGAAAGTTTCTGCGAAATTTTTCGCAACTCTCATTCATCAAATTTCATTTCAGGGGAACGGAGTTTTATTTTCTCTTAGTCTGTTTAGATGACAGTTTTCTGGAGTCATTTAATGGCTTTCATTCTCTCAGGTACCGTAAAATGGGGTTAATCGGAACACTTTTTAGCTTTGATTGTAAAAAAAGCAGTTAAAAGGTTTTTTTTAAATTTGATTTTTTGGGTAAAAACTTCGGTCTTGCTTTACTTTTGATATTCCAAGCAAAGACAAAAGATTTTGAGCAATTATTATTAAAATATATAGCAAATTATGGCTGTTCCGAATCACCCCGCTGATAGGGGTCAATCGGAACACTTGTTAAAATTTTTATTTTTTTCAATTTAATCTGTAATAGGTCTCACAAAAATGAGTAATATTGATGGGGGAGAATAAGAACAGATAATTACTGTCAAATAAATGTATAATTTCAGTACCAGTAAACGTTTATAATTTGTGAAAATTCAAAATAATTTTGAACTTATGAAAAATGAAAAGTAATTTTAAGAAAAGCTTTTGAATTGAAATGCAAAGATTTAACATGAATGGAAGTCACTCATGTCGTCCACAAATATGTACTTGTCCTTAAAACTAGCAATTGTGACTTGGCTTAAGTTTTTTCATAACATCTCCTGGGATGAACTCTGCCTTTTCTTTAGTTGTTTGAAATTTCTGGGTTTCTTGGATTGTCCTGAAAGATTTTTTCGCTTATTCATCACTGTCTGTGTGCTGGACGTTTACTACATAAAGTCTATGTGACTTTCTCCCTTTTATTTTAAGTAAAAAAAAGTCTCCTGGAGAAAAAATCTTTTGAAATCTGTAACTTTTGTCATTCTAAGATCTAGTTGCTCACGAGAAGGGATAAACAGTAATAAAACCTTGTCCTTGTCTTGATTAGAAGAATTGGGGTTAGAATCTTGATTTTTCAAACAGTTTCCTTCAAATAAGTTTGAATTGAAACAACAGAACTAAGTGTTCCGATTCACCCCGCAAATCTTTTTTCTATGCCATTTTTCAGAATTCTTCATTTTTATGACACAATTTATAAAAAATGTAAATTCTAATGCGGTATTCTGTTGTTCAGATACATGTATAATTGAAACATACCACTCTTAGTTTTTAAATATAAGAAGGTTTGATCTTGCATATGAAGTTTTGCAGTCTATGGAAATGTGATGTTTTCTAGCGTTCCACGTGCAGCCCTCCTTAGAAGCCAATAGCGTTGCCAGATTGACAAAAGTAATTTTTTCCTACTCCCTATGATCTTACCTTACTAAGAAAAAAATTCATGGTGAAAAATACCCAATAGTTTATTTATGAAGAATTTCGTTGTACGGTCGGGAAGTTTTGTTCCGATTGACCCCGCTGTTCCTATACACCCCATTTTACGGTATTAAACTTTGAAGTTCAGAAATGATGAAATAGATAAATACCTTTGTGTGAAAATATACTAACATAAATCTGGGCTGTATTTAAGGAGTGGGGTTTTAGGGTTCAAACCCCCCACTGACATTTTTCAAAACTATTATAAAAATGCTCTTTATAGTTTCTTACTGAAAAAAATAGTATTGCTATTTAATTTTAATTTTCTTATTTACAATGAAACTGTATTTGAAAAATGAAATTATCATCAGTGAATAATTGTACAAATTAAATGTTTTGTCTGCAGTATTTATTTTTATTGTGGTTATTGTAAACATTATTTCTTTACACACTTTCCTTCGAATTTTTAACCCCGCTAAAAAACACCAAAATTTTTCAAATATGCAAATACCTAACTCTATATTAAACACATCTACAAATGTTTGTAAGATAGAAAGTTCAAAAGTACTCCTTCAAAAGTAAACTCATCAATCCAGTTTTTTTTTTAATCTTTTTCATATTAATACCCTTTTAACATCCATTGTAACAAAAATTAGCAGAATACGGAACATGAAATCAAATTTTATTGACTTTATACACTTTACAAGAAATCGGTTTGGTAAATCCCTCCCCGAAACTAAGATCTGGTTACGGCCCTGACAAAAATGCAATGTTGAAAAGCTTAAGTGCGCATGAAAAGTGCAGATTCATGTTTCGGCGTTACAAGGAACGTCTTTTTCAATGCAAAAAATTGTGAACCTTTGGAGGATGTGTTTTTGAACTTGTTGGTTTTTTAATTAATGTTAGCTTTTTGGCTTATCGTAACGCCAATCGAATCATTTTTTTTCATTTCATGGTAGAAAGCTTCTGCTCAATCTGAATTTTCTATTGATTCTTTATTGGCTTATAATTTTCTTATTGGTGCTCTGATAATTCGCTTTGTTTGCTTCTTAATTTGTTCGCTTCTGTTCCCGTTTTTTTTGTCGGATATTCTTACATCCATAAGCTTACATTTTTTTGAATTTAAAAAGGCTTTCCTTGTAACGTCGAAACACGTGTCTGCAATAGTCCTGAGCATTTGTGCTTTTCAACATTGTGTTCATGCTATTACTCAGAAATGATGTTTGATAAAAAAAATTCTAGAATGCGTTTCCCCTTAAAATTCAAGACCCTCTTACAAAACGTGTATGTTTACAATAATTGTTTGATATCATTTGTAAAAACTGGGAAAACTTCCAGAAATTTCAAATGTTTTTAAATAGTAAGAGGTTTCTTGGCCGGCCACCTTGTCTAGTGGTCAGAGTAGTCTGCCATGGATCGTGTGGCCCCGGGTTCGAATCCCGGCTTGGGCATGGATGTGCTTTCTCTCTCCTGTCCTTGTCCTTTCTTTGTGTGAATGTGTTGTTGTGTGAAAGGTTGCCTACCCTATAAACGGGTACCTATGGCATGCGTGTACTGTGGAAGTCGGACTTCACACCAAATAACGGTACAGTTGGAAAAGTGAAGCAGCGCACCCCAAATTGCCAGCCTGGCTGGCACACGACAAAAAAAAAAAAAGAGGTTTCTTATGAGTATGATGAAGTGGTATAGTATCCACGGTTGAAAAATGATATCTGTAACGTATATAGGGGAATGTGGGGCAAAGTGAAATAGCTAAGATAACGTACCTGTTTGAAAATGAACAAACTTGAAATTTGTTAAAAAAATTATTGTACATAAAAAAATAATAATGTATTTTTTATACAACTTCCGTTGAAACATTATTTTTCCTTTTTGGCACTTATTTTGCCTTTCTTCAATAAAAGTGGACGATTTCCACCGCAAAAAACATGGGGTAAAGTGAAAAATACAATATTTTCGTGATGAAACTTTTTCCACTTTAAGATTGCTGTTTTGCAAAAGTATTGCTACTCAAATCCGCGGTAACTACCCTTTCCTATTACCCGTAAAAGAGGTAAGCACTGTCAATGTCGGAGGTCAACTTACCAGACGAGCACTATACGTTCTTTCGAACGCAAACATGAACATTGAGTTTTATCTTTGAGTGTACTTCTCTCACTGTTTTAAAAATTAAACAATTTTAGGCTTTATTTGTTTATCTATTTATTTTTTGAACTGTTTGGTAGTAATTATATTAATAATTCTATTTCAAAGGGGGGTAAATACTACTCTTGAATGCTTTTATTTTCGTAACACAACAAGCAGACAACGATCACAAATCAAAATACACTGTAAAAAATGGATGTTGTATAATACAGCTAATTTTATAGTAATAAACTGTAAAAATTGTAAATTGTACAATTATAAATTGTAAAATTACTAATTTTACAGTACTAAACTAAAATTGCTAATTTACAGTAGTAAACTGAAATTGTTAAATTTACAGTTTATTACCGTGCATTTCACAGTTTTAAACTGGAACCTCTGCTGCCAGTATTGTACTATTGTTTTTACAGTGTAATATAGCTAAACTTTGCGGTAATAAACTAAAATTGCTAACATTACTGTAAGAAATTGTAAAATTGCTAGTTTTACAGGTTATTGAAGTGCATTTTAATTTCGAACTTCGGGGAAATTTTCATCTATAAATACCGGTTTTAACCGGTTTTACATGCAAGGGCTATTTCTGAAATAAATGTTAAAATACATTTTAAATCTTCTTCTGATATAATGGACGAAGTAGTAAGTAAACTTTCAAGATTTTACAAAACTTTTTCAGTAAACTTGACATTAATTAAAAATTTGGTGATTAGTTTTTAAAAGAAATGGAATTGGAGAATGTGCATTTAAGACTCTTAAATTTTAAAATATGTGTACAATTATCAGATATTTTCGTTTTTATTGCACAAATCCTCCATGCCATAGTCATTTTTTTATTCTATTATTACTATCGTTATTTTATTTCTTTATTTTTTCATTTTTCTGACACAATGAGAAAAGTTAACTAAAAAGAAATTATTGGTTAAAATATAGTAAAAACTATTTAAAAATGTATTTCTAAAATAAAGGGCTCATAATTTAATTTAAAACAAATTGTATTTGAGCATTGTCTTACAAAGCTAGCGTATTTTTTCTTTAATACGTAATATTATACGTATTTTAATGGAGAATTACTTTTCTATGCGCTGATAAAAAAAAAGGAAGCATAAATGATGCTGAACTCTCCATCACGACTCCCATTAAATAAAAACGTTTCTAAATGAAACATCGGTATTGTTCCAAACTTTTAAAATTTTTCCGCAGAAAACTATTTCTAATGGTTTCTCCAGAACAATAAGCTAGCAATTAACTAGATGGGAAATGAGAAGTTTAGGCTCTCAATCAAACTTTTTGATAGAAATGATTTGACTGCAGAGTTCAAATTAAAGTTTTTCTTTTTTTGTCTGTGTGTTTCCTTCGTTAACCGCAATCACAAAACTCGAGATTATTTTTCCCCGCAAACTTCTAGAAGTCGTTTATTTTCTACACAATGAGAAATTGTTTCTGCGTTCCTTCTAAGATTAATTTACCAACGTGTAAAAGTTTTGGAAGACTTATAACAAATTTTCGCTTTGAGAGATTGTGTTTCAGTTTATGTAAAAAGTAAATTATTTCTTTGTCAAAAGATGTTTGAAGATCATTTAACAAATCATTCTCTGGTGTTCTGTTTAGATCGTTTCAAATTTTGCACAGTTTCTGCAGTTCTTAGAAAATCCATCAGAAATTGCTTTTTTAGTGCTTCAACCTATTGCAATCTGTTTATTTGAGAAGTTAGACTCGTAAATACATTTCCACAGGTAGCACAAATAACCTTCAAACGTTTTATAAACGTTTTTAAGCGGTTGTTACAACGTTAATAACCATGTTACAACCTTTAAAAAACGAAGTATGCTACTCGGGTCATGAACATTTTAGCCGAATTAAAGTTATTTTTTAATATATATATATTTATAATCATTTCTCCCATGGATATGCATTTCTAAACAAGAACTGTTTTCTTTGAAGAATTGTTTAACATAAATCTGAAATTGCACAAAATATATCTAACAAAAACTTCGGTCAAGAACTAAACGAACCAACTTTTCTGTATACATTGGCACTTTAGCATATGATCGAGTATTCTCTTGATTATCTGAGAATGGATATTATGTCAAGCATACCTTTCAAGCATTTAAAACTTACTTCTGAAAATAAAATATATCTCTTTCATCTGATAAAATAGATACGTTAAAAGTAATAAAATGAATAAATAAAACTGTAGCACATTTTGAACAATACAGCTAATATGTTTCTACCATGGAAAAATTCCTTAACCGTTTTTAGAAAAGAATTGAAAGTAGAAAGTCAAAATAAAGTAGAAAGTCCCAAATGTTTTTTTCCAGTATTTTCGCCTTATTGAGGTTATGGCTTATAACTAGTAACTGAATTAAATCACGCTTTTATGGTAGATGCATATTTTAATTAAGTTTTGGATAAAGGACCATTTGACTTAGAGGCATAATATTTTTTTTACCCTTTAGAGCTGAAAGGTTTTGTCCAGGAGCTGCTCTAGTAATACTAATGATGTGATAAAATGTTAGAGCTTAAATGCATCATTTAAATTGATGTCATATCAAAGATGTCAAAGCACATTTTTTGCATTATATGTTATTTTCATTTTAAGAAAGTTCACACAATACGGCCATGATAAGTACAAAAGTCGTACATGTATCTGAGCTCAAAATCATAAACGACTTTTTAAACATTGACGTTTTCATATATCTAACTCTGATTCGATATTTTTAAAGAAGGCGAACAAATAAATAAGTAAATATTTTCCATTAACAAATGATCATACAACATTGAATATAGGTAAGGTATGCTATAAGAAACAACTCTGGATAATAACTCAATTTTGATAAAAAGTGCAAGTGCGACAATAATATTTAAAACACTAACTTTTTAGCACATCTTGCTTGTCAGTCTATGTTTAGGAAACAGTTTCTAAACTGAATGAACTGAGCATGAGTGAATGGATGATTTAACCACCAATATTTAAATCTAATGTCTAAATTACGGATGCGCTAAAAAAACAACAACAAAAAGTGTCCGCTTAATTTTGTAATTCATTACAAAGAAATGCATTAGTACACCCAAAATTGCTTTATTAAACGCATTGAAGTCAGTACAAAATACATACATTTACAAAATAGTTCCTATACAATTTACATTACGCGATAAAACGTGTAAATGAACAACAAATCTGACAGGATAATTTTTTTGGTTATAATAAGGCATCTCTAAAAATAAATCACAATCATAAAAAAAAGCACTTAATCGTTAAAATATCTTTTGCTGTACTCTTTGTTCAATCTTTGTAAGTTTCCAAATAATATCGTGTGTAATAACCTGCGTGCGTGTCTATGAATCTCGATCGGTTTATTAACATTCACATGACTCCTCACTAACTACGCGATGGTATCTGCATTTAAATGGAAGGCGCATAGCATTCAAAATACCATGCGGAGCCTGTGAATATTTATGAGTTCTGACGCTACAAGTGGACTCCCCAAGGGTTTAGATCAATGAAAAGGAAGAATTTCCACATATTAAGCAGGAAAAAAAAATATCTTACTTTTGTGCGAGAAGAATATGCAGCTTTGAATGTCAATGATAAACTCTTTGAGGCAGAAATTTTATTGCTAGTGAACAAGATTCAAGAAGAAATTCACGAGCCATTTGGTGCATTAAATCAAATTCATGCATAAAGAACTAAGAAGATGGATGGCACATTATGGTGCTTTGGTCTGGGGTTTGTAAAACCAATAATTTTAACTTTACGTTTGACTTTTTATTCACTCTGGTCACATTTTGACCAATTTCTACCTTGCCAATGATTTGACCTCAGCTAAAACTGTCCAAATGCCATCTAAGAGAAGGATTGTTCGACATTTCACACTGAGGCAGCGACTCGTGATCGTATAAATTGATACACGGCAGTGAAATTGCTCTATTAAAGATACTGTCCATCCGTGAAAACCGCACCTGGCACTCTCGAAAGTTCCACTTAAAGAATGATAGATGGGTTGCGGGTGATAACTTTCCAAAGTTTTCAATTAAAAACTTGCATTTGCTATATCCTTTTGACATATTCAACTAAACTATGTATTTAAAATTATCATCATTCTCTACGTTGTTTGATCCGGCTTAAAATGCTTCTTTCTATTCTTTCTCTTATTGTAAACGAACCTATCACCCCTATCTTGGTAAGGTCAGAGAAGACCTTACGTATGCGTAAATGCGCGGAAGGTTTTACCTAGGAAGATCAGACAGTACTGATCTGACAGACCAGCATTATTTACCCTCATCCGGCAATCCCTCATCATGTTTAGCTGCATGAGCTTGCTTGTGTCAATGTTCCTTACTCTAGTTGAACTCTTGATTTGTCTTTCACTGTGCCCTGCCTTTTCGTACCACTTATATGGAGTTTTTTCTTTTTTTTAATTTTATTTATTTATTTTTTTAAATATTTACGATACGAGTGTCATTTTTTTCTGCAACATATATGGCGAAAAATGGATAATTGAGATCGTTCAAGATTTGTAATTTAAAATTCTTAGAAGAAGTATACTGCATAACCTTTTGAACAGCAATCTGTTGGTGGGACCTTTTTTTTTCTGAAAATAGCCTTAAAGTAATAAAAAAAAAACCTCTTACAGAATACGCAATTCGAAATTTATCTATAATGGTCTGTTATAACTAAGTCCGCATGCTTTATTAGACGGCATAAACAGTTGAATTTCCCCTGCAGAATTAACGTGAAGAATGTTGCTTCCATTATTTTTCAAAACACTTTAAAAATAGCAAGAAAAATAAAAACATTTTGTATGTCTTTTAAAAAAGTAATTTTATTCCAATAAGATTATTCTCTTAACTTGACACGTACGAAAGGTATATTTCTCTCGTTCTAAGAGTTTACTTTGAATATTTCTCTTTCATCTCATTAGCTTGTTTTAAATTGAATACGTAAACCCTTTTATATTTAATTATGCTTATTCTTACAACTTTTCGCATTTTTGCTTCGTTTTAACTGATCTTTTGCATTTTATTTATTGAAAAATGCAATAGTGCTGTATACTGTGGTTAATACGATTTCAAAGAAACACAACGCCTAGTATTATCTATTGAATGGAAAATTACGCAAATGAAAATAAAAAAAACGATTTCGTAGAACGTCAGTAAATCATAATTTTAAATACTTTATTTTCCACTTTTAAACGCATCGTTTCTATTTTTAATTTTTTTTCTCGTAAAAGTAACCGAAAAAGTTCCTTTGATTCAAAATTGATTTTATGGTTGAAATGATCATTATAAGTAATCATTTCCTGAATTTAAGTAGTTTTTCGTAAAATGAAGAGATAACTTTCAGTCCGTCTAGCCGAAAGTGAAATATTCTGACAGTACAAAAAAAAAAAAAAAAAAAAACCGGAGAAATTGATGTCTATCGACCAATCGCAGAAACTGTTGACTTGTTAGGATCTGCCTTTGGCGCTCTCTCAACGTGATTTATTGGTTTCCGTTGCCATCTCCGGTGTCAAATCCCTTAATGATCGGTGGTTCTTTTAGTTTTATTATGATCTTGACAGTTCGTTTCTCTTTAACTGTGATGCGGAGTCCCAAATTGTCTCTTTTCTGCGCCAGCACTCCATATCTACTATTTCGCTGTGATTGAAGGAGAAGTTATTATCAGTTGAAGGGTCTTGGCGGGTTTGAGTCACCAGAAGAAATGGATGTCTTCGTGAAATTTTGGAAATATATCCGTTTTACAGAGCAATTTGGATTAATCGAAAGATTTTGAAGCGGTTTGCTTTTCCTTTTTTTTCCTTTTCTATAAAATATTTTGTACAATGCTTGTGTGTTGGGGCTATTTATCTTAATGGAAAACGAAATAAAGTGCAAAAATGTTAAACAAAGACATGTAGTAATTAAATTAAAAATAAAAGAAAGCAACGAGGATGTACACATTAATAAAGTATTCAGGAACTAGTATTAGTGTCCGTAATACATCCTGGAGCAGATGATAGATGAAGCTCGGCTTAACCATAAAATACGTACAGTATAACCTCGATTTAACGATTGCCTATGGACTGTAAATAATTATCGTTAAATCGAGGATATCGTTAAATCGAGAAAGCATACTTATAAGTTAAACGGATCAAACTATTGATAATTAAGTGAACGTTTAAACATACGTTATTTTGCTTCTTTGAGAAAACTGCGCATTTATATTATTTCCAAAGTTATTTCATAGATCTTTGTTTTCTCGTGTTGAGAAAATTTCACCTTTTTCGACCTCATATTTTTTAACTGATCACTCTCCTCTCAAGGTGCTAAAAAATTTTGTTTGGAATGCTAGAAGTTTGGACGTTACTGAAGGATGAATCTTTTTACTATTGGAACATGAGGTCTCATGCTGTTGCAAGTAAAATAGTTATAAAAATATTTTAAAGATATATTACTGTATTTTTGACGAGAGATAATTTGGCCCTGCCCTATATCATCGTTAAATCGAGGAAAGCTATCGTTAAATTGAGGACGTTTTAACATTAAAGTCAAGGCATATGAGTCGGGACCAATGAAATGTATCGTTAAATTGGGGAAATCGTTAAATCGGGTATCGTTAAATCGAAGTTATACAGTAGTAAATTTGCATTTAAAAAGGAGTTTGACGGATAAAATTGGCTTGTACGATATTGAAAAATTACCGAAGAAGTAATAATTACCCTATCCGGGAGACGGGCTAAAGCAGTTAAGCTAATTTCAGTGTCGAGTGAAACTATATTATATTATTCTCAGGTCTAAGTACAAAATTGACTATTTCCATATACTTGCATTTCCATCATATGAAGAACACTAAAAAACATTACACACCACTTGTTATGAACTGTATTTACAATCGACTATGCTTCCTTATTATTTCTACTTTTCCTTTCTACTCTAATTTACACATTGTATAGTAGTTATCTACATCATACAATTAGTTAAGCCAAAAGTAAACGGGTTTTTAAAAGTTAAAAAAAAAATAGTATTTTTACTACAGTGCCTAAATATTAAAATTGTTCGATACTTTATTAAGTGATTGTGTGAACTTTTATTGCGCTTGAAGAACCTCAAAATAAATGTGCACGATTAGAATAAACGATCTTATTTTAATTGGATTTTAAATATGCTCTAGAATTTACTAAAAATGTCAGATTTTAACAGTTTGGTCTCTCTTATACCAAAAATGCACATCTTCTCTAGGTCACTAATTTAGTTTAAACATTGAATAAACAGTGGTATTTCGTAGATGGGGACATATGCTTAGAATGCGATGGAAATATTTTAAAGTGTTCACCTAAAGTCATGTATGTAATAACAATTTCAGCAACCTTCTAATAATGTTGTTTCCAAAAAGTGAAATAAGCGTTACATGCAGATTGTGGAAGATAATTTTAAAAATGTATAGTACGCTTCCACTTACGCTTACGATTTTGTCAAAGACGTTTCAAGCAAAGTGTACAAATATGCGCTCAATTTTCTCACTTCGTTTAGTATTTACAGCTGGAGCTCTTAACTAGCTAGAACTGAGCGACGAAAAATGCAAAGCTGGGCATCTCCGATCATATTTTTGCAGTTCCAACATCACTGAAATATTTGGCTAATGTAACCTAAATTTGGAGCTTAAGCGACTTAACAACTTTGGTGATGAATTTCGTACGCAGGCACTGTGAAGCGTGCGGACGGTTGCTTTGTAATTCCGATTAACAAACTGAATTTAAAAACATTCAATTGAAAATGCTCTGAATGTCTTACGATGTAATTGGATTTTTATTGACTGCATATTAGCCTTTCTTTATTATGTACATTTAAAAGGGTCATATCTAGAAAAAGATGAGCAGTTGATTACATACTATTTTCATAAAACCATTAAATTTAACACTTGAAATTGATTTTCTAGCAGTAGTAGAATTTTTTGAGCTTTAAGCAAAAAGTTCAAGAAAATGGAGCACGAAGGAATTTTGAATCTCATAAATGTAAAATTTCCTAAAGTAATTTCTTTTTACGCTGAAACATGCATATGCAATACGTTATTATTATATTTATTGTTATTATAATTATTATTATTTTGGCTACTTAAGACCATTGTTTTCCAAGTTTTTATTGCTTATACCAATGTCCTAAAGTAAACGTTTATGTCTTTTATCAAAAGATTGGATCTTTAGATATAACATTAAATACAGTGAACTCTCACTTATGCGCCGTCCCAAAAGACCAAAAGAAAAAGACGCATAACTGAGAGAGACGCATAAGCGAGCAAGCCCAGTTGCTCGCGTTGTTATAAAAGTCTAAAGCGCAACATAAGTTCTAATGAGCGCATGAATAACAATGTTTCTATAGAAATGGTTATATTGCTACGCAGTTTGGCATTTACTGTAACGTAACTACAATGATAAAGAGAAAACAAAAATTGTTGCGTACCTAATCACAAATTGTTCCCTTTAAAACGATACATAATAGATAATTGTCATTTTCCTAATTCTAGCTCATGCGGAAAAAAAGGCCTTCCGTGAGCAATAAAGGCGAATAGAAAGATTGAAGTGGAAAGTGAAGAAACATGCTTATTTTTTAAAGAAAATGAATTAATTTTTTTACATTTTGCGAAAAATTCGGCGCATAAGTGAAATATTTATCTTTAGAATGACACATAAATGAATGATATTATCTATATTATGCTATGGAATGTGCTTGGACCATTGAAAGTCGTCGTATAAGTGAAAAAGGCGCGTAAATGAGGCGGTGTATAAGTGAGAGTTTACTGTATTCCAATGTTAGACTTTTTATAAAAATGTGATTTTTTTTTTTTTTTTGTCTATTGCCTTATTTGCATTAATACCTTTGTATCTGTGCTACCCATCATTCATCAAATAAATGTATTAAGTTTTATTCTAAAATTCGAAACAAAATGACCAATTTCGTTCAAAATACTAAATTGTCAGAAAAAATAATTTACAAACTGTATATGTAATATACAGTATTCTTCATGTCGCAAAGTTGATTTATTTATTTGAAAAAAAAAAATCGATATAGGGTCACCTGGGGTAATTCCTGGTCAAAAAGCATTAACATCCAATTATCACAAAATCTATCTAAGTTAGAGTTACAAATTTTGGTATGGAGGAAGCACATTGGGATGTCCATCGAATAAAATATTCATGCTATCAACAATACATAATGAAATTGAATAATTGTCGTTAATTAGTGACCAGGAATTACCCCAGAGATGGGGTAATTCCTGGCCACTTAAGGGGCAATTATTGGTCACTCACATGATTGATGCAAATACATATATTTTGTAAGCACATTATATTAATACAAGTTATTAAACTATTTAGATAGAGAATTTATTTATATATATAGCTAATTAAGCACTGTATTTAGTTTTTTTAAGAAAGAATGCAATTTTTTCAGCATAATATCTTTACTTAATAAAACTTAGCCAAAATGCTTTTTGTACACTTTGTATGCAATAGCTACAGCTCTTATATCTGTTGTGAATGAATCTTCACCTACCAAATAAATAGGTCCATAAAAAATATGATGCACATGCACCATACACACTGAACACATGCTTCTGTCTGTTATGAACAGTTTAAGGTGAACAGTTAAGTGAATGGTACAATGCAGTTACAATTAAGCATTTTTCTTAGTATAATTAAGAATAATTATTAAAATTTATAAAATAATTGAATCAAATTTAACAAAGAAAAATTCAGTATATTGTATACTTATCATTAACAGATCAGAATATGACATTGCGGTTACGGTTAACTTTGCAGTTAAGGCTCACAGAGTTACATATAGTTTAAATCAATGACATATGTCAAAAATAGGTGAAATAATAATTCATAAATATTAAAAAAAAGACTGACCAGGAATTACCCCACTGACCAAGAATTACCCCAGTAACCAGGGGCATTATTTGGAGCCTTCCTGCAAATTATTCAAAACAATAATGGTAAATCCAAAACTATTTTTCAGTAACTGACATAGTACCTAATTCAACCAAAAAGAGAAAAAAGAAAAATATTCAGAAGTTTGAGTTTGATCACGATCTTTGTAAAAATGTATCAAAACTAAGGCCAATCTTGTTTTACGAAATTTAACAAGCGATTTTTAAAAGAATTTTTTTTTCAAACTAAATACACAGTCAACTCATAATTAATTAATGAATTACAATGAAGATAGTTCAGAGTACCTCTGTGATTTTTTTCATTTTGCTGAAGGGTTATTAAGACATAAAAAGGACTGTGACCAGGAATTACCCCAGAAACTTGCTGACCAGGAATTGCCCCGGGTGACCCTACATCTTTTTTTTTTTTTTTTTAACACCTAGAAATGTAACATTTTGCAATGTTTATTTCCTTAACAGAGTCTTGTTTTATGGCAGTTGGAAGAAATAAGAGCATGTTGTTACATTTTTAAAGTTCCAATCCGAGCAAATGCTACATTATTCATTTCAATAAAAAACTATGTTACTGATGTTGAGCGTAACACATTTTTTCCACGAAAAAACTTGAAGATATATTGTACCAATTTCTAACAGAAATAAAATGACGTAAATAACTAAAACGAACATTGGAATTGGAACAAATTTTCCAAAGAGATACTAATAAGATTTTTACCGTTCCGTTTTTTATTAAAAAGATACCATGAAACAAAGTCCTACATCTTCAGTCAAAATCATTCGTATTTACAACTTTTTAAGAGAAAACTTTTACAATAACAAAATAGAATCAAGGATCATTGTACAAAAATATCAGAGTGCTCTTGAAAGTCTAATAAGTATCATACTGAATTCGAACATTTCATTTTCGAAGAAATAAGTCGAAAAAGAAAAAAAAAAAACGAAGAAATAAAGAATTTCGCAAGTCATTATAAGAAGTGAGACTTTTATTTTAAACTTTGAGAATGGGACAAAATACAAGAAGCATCCTTGTATGAACTTCTTTGTTTCAATTCTAGGTGATTTAGTAAAAGCTCTTTCAATGCTCTTTTTTCTGTTTTGAATGTCTTCCGGTGAAAAAACTATAGCCGATGCTCTAAGTTGGAATTTTTAGAAGCATGGTCTTCTTCTGTTTTCTGTATTTAAATCTGCCAAGAATGTATTGTCGTAAATGAATAGATAAGAAATAGTTTATAGGAATTAGATATATATGTTTGCTTTAGTTTTCCACTTTTAAGCATTTATTTATTTTGTACTTAAGACAGATGAGTGTTGAAAAATCAAAAGGGAAGCAATTATGACATAAATATATTATTGTTTACTGTTACTCTTTTATAAAATAACATATTTTGATGCAAGAGTGGCATTTCGGCGCTTTATTAATGGAATTACAGTCCTTTTTTACTTAAAAACAGTAAACTACTGAGATAAGATCTCAAATTTGAACGAATTTTAAGTACAAAAAGAATACAATACTACCACGGTTTTATGACAAACAGTTGTACTAATAAATATGGCGTTTTAAATACACATGAATGGTATATTTAGTTATTTAGCAAACAATTTGATTAAAAGAATATTGAACTAAAATATTACTGTGTAATGAAAGTTAATGAAAGTGGGAGAAATCAGTTTTTCAGTTTCAAAATAAAATACCCTTATTTTTAATACTAATTTTTAGGTAATGTGGTACTTCATACACTCCAAGGGTCCTACCACATCTCGTGGTTTAACCGGGATAGGGCCCTGAAGAGCGCTCTGTTCTTTTTGAACCAGACCAAGGGCCGAGCAAACTATTGGCCCAGCACCCCCAGAGGTATCGTTTCACTTGGAAGACTTTGTGACCACGACATTTTTAACGTCCCCCAGCCACCACTAATCAAGGCGGTGGATCTTTGATTGGTTGGGATCGAACCCGGGTCCCTCCGGGCACGAGTCCGACGCCTTACCGATCGGGCTACCACGGCCCTGGTAATGTGGTACTACAGATGTAGTGTCAAAATGTTCAAATATTTCTCATTTATGAGAAAGTAGGGGAGGAGGTTGACTAAATTTGGAATAAAAAATTGGGTAGTCGAAGGAAAGGTGGAGAAAGGGTGATTTAAACAAGTACTATGATTAAATTAAAAAGTTAAAAAAGCCCCGACCCTGATGGCCGACCTCATATTGAAATGAATGTCTCTGGTCAGAAAACATTTTAAATTTAAATATGTTTAATTGTGTTCAAAAGGACATGGTAGACACGGAAAAGAAAACAGAATACTCACTAGTAAAATTTGCTAGTCTTAAAAGCAGAATCAGTGGCGGATCCAGAGGAGGGGCTGTGGGGGCCATGGCCCCCTCCGAGAGCGGAGAGAAATTTTCAAAAATGAAAACTAGGTCTTGCATATTTAAAATTCTGTTAACTGTACCACTATTTTTTACATGGAAGCAAATCTAGTTTTTTTTTAAATATTTTCAGCCTTTTCAAACAATTCTTCAGACAGTAACATCTCTAGCTGAAACAGGAAAAAGAACGATTTTCTAATTTAGTGGAATTTTTCTCTTTTTAAGCATTTGTTTTTTCCTTGTTTAAATTTTTTTTAATATAAGTAAATTTCATGTTTTGATGAAAGTTATATAATCTGGCTTTTCAAACTCTTAATTAAACACGAATTTTATTTTATTTTATTTTTTGTTAAAGTATTTACCATAACTTGTTTGGTATTTTTTCAGTCACACATCAACTGATACTTATAAACAATGTTCACTAAATTTTAGACATGGATTGATGTTGGCTAATTTACTGTGATTGTCTTGTAGTTTTATTTTGCTACAAAATTGCAAATGAAAGTAAATTTACATGTTTGTATGTTAGGAAATCTAGATTTTAACCGCATTCTTTCGTTTAACTAATGCATGAAATTTCATAGTTAACTATTGAAGAAGTTTTTGCCAAAGCACTTTCTTTATAAACCAATCCCTTCCCCCTTCTTTCCCCTTTTTACATACACAGAGGATGGCCCCCTTCGAGAGCTTGTTCTGGACCCGCCCCTGAGCAGAATAAAGATGAAAAGTTGAAAATTCTTTTAAAAGCCTTATACTAAAGTCAGTTACAAGTACTTCAATTGTTGACAGCTAGAAACTGGCAACATATAAACATTTTAAGTCATTGAATTTCCTTTCCTTGTCGGCTTTAAATGCATTTAAAATGATCACAACAGATCTAGTTCCACATTTAAGTATTTTATTAGGTTGGTGCGTATGAAATGTCGGATTCTTAAGTGATTGTATAAAACTGCATATTTTTCTTCAAAAGCTGTTTATTCAATCAAAGTATGCTCCATTCGCTTCAATACACTTCTCTCAACGAGATTTTAAAGCGTAGATGCCTGTCTTAAAAAAATTTTAGTCATTAGAATTAATAAACTCTGATATCGAGTTTTTTAGACTGTCTACATTTTCATAGTGTTTGCCCCTTAAAAACAACTCTAAATGCTTGAAAAAATAAAAATCGGTCGGCGAGAGATCCGGTGAATATGGTGGATGCTGCAAAACTTCATATTCCAGTGAAATCGGGTTAGCAATGATAAGCATACGTTTAACCGATCCAGCTTATTTCGCTCTGTCAGTGCGTGCGGTACCCACTTGTCCATCTTCTTAACCTTGCCAATCTCAGAAAGGTGTCTCAATATCGTTGTATGGTCAACTTTCATCCAGATAGCAAGTTCCCTCGTGGATGCGGCTGGATCTGCTTCCACTAGAGCCTTCAGGTCATCATTCTTCACAGACGTTTTGGGTCTTCCGCGCGGCTCACTTTGCAGTGAAAAATCGCCAGTCCGAAATTTTTCGAACCAACGCTGCACTTTCCGATCGTTAACCGTATTCTCCCCAAACACTTGGTTTATGTTGCGTGCAGCTTTCGCAGCACTATTACCAAGTTTGTACTCATATAAGAAAATGACGCGAATGTCGGCAGAATTCATATCGGCAATAAACTCAAAAGAAATAACAAAAGGGAAGACCTTCGAGAAAACCTATTTTTCTGAAATGAGTCTCTGGCAATGGACAATACGACTATGAATGAGGTTATGCCAAAGACAAAAGTATAACGAAAACAGGGGGACAAACGTCCGCATGTAAAGAGAATCCGACATTTCATACGCACCAACCTAATAGATGTGGAACTAGATGGGGCTCTTGAAGAAAACATTCTCTCACAAGCACTTATACGTTTTTTTCCCCACTGATGATATACCCCGAAGCACTGATGCACAAAAACTTATCAATGATGAAAATTCTTCCAACAATAATTCACAGCATGAAAAATGGAAATTGAAACAGTTTTAATGTTTTGATGACCACTCACGTATAGTCCCATTGACAATCGGCCAGTATCACTAGCAGGCAGAAATTTTTACTAGTGGAAGAAGGGGACTTAATTCGTATAAGCCGTACATTCAGATTTACACTAACATATTAGGATTAGCAACCTGAGTAAGATTTATGGAAAGGGGGCGAGAAACTTCGTACAATTTGCAAAGTGCTGTGCAATATAGTTAAAGCAATGCATCTATTTACATTAAAAAAGCATGAATAGCGTTGTAGTTTTAATTAAGAAGTAAAATAATATTGCTAAAATGATATTTTCTAATGAATGTTATTTTTATTTTTTTAGGTGCAATCAGCGGTTCTGTGAGCATAAAAGTTTGAACACGCTTCCATTAGTCTGAAGAGCTGAAAATGGAACAAAAAACTTAGAGGAGTCGCAAAAATTACAAGAACGCGAAGAAAAGTCCAGCTAGCCTACCATTAGTTATCTAATGATAACCATCAAGCTAAGGAAAATTCAATCCAAGAAAAATAGTAGAGAGCATTATAATTTCAGTACCATTGAACTTAAATCATTCAACATCTAATAAATTGTAATAAATCATGGACCAATTCATTGCTTTATTTTGTGTCACAGCAAGTAGTTGCGTATGTGGACAATGTGAAGAACTTTTATTTTTGAGGAAAATTTGTGGAATTAAATTAAAGGATTTATATATTGAAATATGATTTTTTATTTGAAAATAAGACTATGCCAAAGAAATCAGTAAACATTAGAAATGATTATTTGCTAATAATAATAATTTATCCTATCATATTTGAAAGACATTTATAGTAAGTTGAATAATTAATCAAATCAATCAAAATATTTTTTTATCTTCAAGTTTTCTGACTTATTATACAAGAATCTTTAATGACCTGAATGTTGACCCCAGAAAATTTTCCTCCAGAAATGACGAAATAATTCCTACGCAGTTTCAAAGGAACAAAAAGCTCAATGTTTGTTGTAAAGAAAATCATAAAGACTACAAAATAACCATATAATAAAACTTTGCTTTCGATAATCCTTTTAAATTCGAGAAGTGATTATTGTCATACATTTTATGGACTAATTTTAGTTAATGTATTTTGAATACAAAATTAAACATTAAATAATAATTAATCAGAATGAAGAATATTTCTGTGAGGTCTTCAGAAATGGCAGATGGAATGTATACTAATTTTACCGTCGAAGAGGCTGATATAAAACCACCGAGTGAAGTAATATATTTAATCTGCATTTGCTTAACCCTTGGTTTGATGATCTCTGCAACAGTAATTGGAAACCTGTTTGTAATGGTAGCTATCGTGAAAGACAGAAATCTAAATAACCTAAGCAACTATTTAGTATTTTCATTGGCTCTCGCCGACTTATTGGTAGCATTATTAGTGATGCCAATAGGGGCTGTATATGAGGTGAAAAAAGAATGGACTATGGGTGCTGTTCTGTGTGATATTTGGACAATTTGTGATGTTTTGTGCTGCACGGCATCAATACTTCATTTATTAGCCATTGCTATTGACAGATATTGGGCAGTTACTAATGTAGACTATGCTAGAAATCGCTGCAAGAAAAGAATTTATACAGCGATTATCTTAGTATGGGCGATATCTTTTACCGTATCCATTGCACCTATATTCGGTTGGAAAGATCCAGACTTCATAACTAGAATAGAGATCGAAAAGCGATGTCTCGTAAGCCAAGACGTCGGGTATCAAGTTTTCGCAACTTGCTCAAGTTTTTACGTACCACTGGTGATGATACTAATTCTGTATTCGCGTATTTTCCAAGAAGCTCGAAAGCGAATCAGAAGGAGGCCTGGAGCAGCAAGCCAAGCAATGCTTCTGGTGCAACGGCCGCCACCAGCTCTTACAGACTCAAAGCGTAGTAGCGGATCACCAACATCGAGTTTCGACCCGCCTTCGTACGTCGTCGACACTACACTATCTTGCAACGTGACAGAAGTGACAACTGACAGTCACACCACCACATCCTCAGCAAATTCAGCAAGCAGTAAACCAGCAAAGTCTCAAACTCACAATGGATTGGAACACGCAAAACTACCATTAACGAGTCAGTCGTCTTCATCTGGTAGTGGTGCTGTAGGGAGACTGCTTCACATAGGAAAGAGGGAGAAGAAACCAGAAAATAATTTGGCTAAAAGAGAAAAAAAGGCTGCTAAGACTTTAGCTATTATAACAGGAGTGTTTGTTATGTGCTGGCTACCCTTCTTCATCATGGCTTTACTACTGCCTTTATGTAACGGCTGTGAGCCAAACTTTCCAATTTTTAGCATATTCCTGTGGCTTGGTTATGCTAACTCTATGATCAATCCTATTATATATACAATATTCAGCCCAGATTTTCGAAGTGCGTTCAGAAAATTACTCCAATGTCCCTTTACCGGCTCACAAAACCCTTCATTGTGAGTCAACATTTTATGCAGAACAACAAGGGTGTGGCTTTAATGTGAAACAAAGTGAAAACTATACATGTGCCTCTAGAATCAGTGCAAGAAATTCTAACTAGAAGTGCTTAAGAAACTTAGATGCTTGGGCTTATGTTTCGGAATTCAATTTCATTGTGACATGTGTTATGAATTGTGATAAATTAGATATGTGATGAAACGACACGCTGTATGCTGTTTGAGTTTTTCTACTATTTATTTTGCTTGTAATGCAATGAAAACAAATATATCCTTCATCTTTCCTGTGGAAAAGAAAATCAGAGTATTATGAAAACCATAAAAATGGACACGTGAAATTTGCTGCTCTTTTCAATCCAGGATCCCATTTATCAACTATAAAGATTTTGCATGAAGAGCATTGTCAACCAGATGTAAGTAGTTTAACTTTCTTTATTTACTTGGTATCCTAAAGCAGTATTATACGAAGAACTTTAACCCATTAATGCCTGACATTTTTTTTCCAAAGATATTCTGTATACTGGTTACAAACAGTGTTTAATGGACAGGAAAAGAAATTTAAAAAATATTATGTAAAAATATTTTTTTATTAAAGAAAAAAAAATCGTCCTTTAAAAGTTACGATAGACCCCAGAGGGTACATAATGTTTTTACAAAAAAAAAAAAAAAATTCTGCCTACGATATAATATTTAAAAGGACATTTTATGAGAAGAAATAAAAGCAGCAACTAATATAAACTTAGAAGCTGGAACTTTGAAAACTTAGCTTTTTTCTTGCGATTGTGAACGATGTCATTTTTGATAAAGATCATATTAAAACTGCTACAGAACACACTTTACAACGGTTATGCGCTGCAATCTGTTAATCACGAATTGAAACAATACCAAGGTACTAATTGAACACTATTATTTGGTTGAAATGTTCATTTTGGGGAAATTCAGATCCGGGGGAAGCTAGGCATTGGGGGGGGGGGGTAATGTAGTGTTAGCTTAATCTTATTCCAAGTTTAATGGTGTTTTATTCTTTTAGGCAATCTTTTTCCAATTAGCAAATTAAACACTATTTATAAAAATATTTTAATAAATAGATTCATTCAGATATTTATTAATTTACAAGAAAATGACTAACTCTCTTCATCGTTATTCTTTTAATTTCATTCATTCTTTACTGTATTGTATTGTGGGTTTTATTTAAGTATTGCTAAACATTATTTTAGCCTATTTGCCATAGATGAAACTGCAACTAAATAAAGACATGCAACATGCATGTCAAATAAAACGAACAGTAGTTGACACTTTAAGAATTTATTTTTGATTGTTCACAATGCGTGGAGTGTGAATTCAACGTAAGGCGCACTTATAATTAGTGATAGTTGCGAAAACTACACCCATTTCATAATTCGACAACAATAAGCTTAAAAAATAAAGGTGAACAATTACGTTCGGTTTATGCAGAGAACGACACTGTGTCAGTAGCTGACAAGCGAAAGCAAGAATATTTAGTAGTTATAGGTACTACAATGCAACGTTTCTTGACAAAAACATCGTGACGTCTGCGTGACGTTTCCGCGACGTTAGCCTATGAAAACCGAGCTAGATAAAACGTCACAGACTACTTGGCGAATTAGAGGAGATCGCTGACTGCTTGTGAGCTCTTATTGGCTCCGCCCATTGTGACGTTCAGTGTCTAGTATAGCACTCTTTATTTTGAATACGCTTTTATTAGTTTCACTTGTGGATTTGTTTGTCAGTATGTGTGTAACTCTGAATAAAAGATAAAATACTATTATTAACACTAAAGGCTAAAGTATGTTATTACACGTTGATGTGTTCAAGTGTTTCAGATGTCTGTATGTAACTCTGAATAAAAGATAAAATTTACGTTATTTGCAAAAATAAAAGAAATATATTTAATACTATCATTAATACTAAAGGCTAAAATATATTATATAAACTATATTACTCATACATGTTTAGATGCATTATAAATGCATCTAAAAGCGGATATTTTAGTTTTTTAAACTAATTCAAAAATGATTAGTAATTGACGCATAATTTGAACTAAAAGTATGTTTAAAAAATGAATTCGATCAGTTTTGGTGAAGCTACAGGGATGTAATAATCGTTTCAGGAAAAAAAAGGTGCTAAGGTAAAAAGTTATGCTAAGTTTCCAGGAGTGTGTAATAAGGTATGTCGAAGAAACTTTTTTTTTCTGCAAATTCAAAATTTTAAGTTAATAGGAATTGGCCCTACACACCTAAATATACCACTAATAGTTTTATACTAATTAAGAAATAATTTGTGCCCACGAGGACTATTTTTTTACATTGACAGTCATTGAGGGCAATTCCATTTTAATAAGAAGCATCAATTGCTGCCCAAAACAGCACCCCGGAAAGACTATAAATGTGTCAGATCTATGTTTCGTTGCATATATTTTATGAAAAAATAGACTCTACTTATACAGTATAAAATACAGTTAAAGTTTGAAGATCTCCGGAAACACTATTCGTTTAATGGCTTTTTTGGCTCCATAGTGGACGCATTTTACGTGATATGTCTGTTATGGAGAAAGCAATATCATTTAAATATTTTTTCCGGAAAGTTTCAAAATTTAACTGCATTTTGAAGAAGTAAAGTTCATGTAGAAGCAATTACACTCACATCTCGGTCATGACATCCTGAGACTTCACACATTTCACACACTCCAGGGTCCCCCGTACCTACCACAACTTCGTGGTTTAACCGGGATGCATTTAAGCATACCGTACTCGATTTTGGACATGCGAAAAGATGCGCGCTACCATTGGTCGAATTGCTGTCAATCAATCGCCTATCGCCGCCCATAGGTTCGGAAAGTACGGGAAGTGAAAGAAAAATGTCGAAACAGTGTAAACGTCGTGCTAGGAGGGGGGGGGTAGGTATTAGCTACCTTGTCATCATAAAATAAATGAACATTTAAAATTGTTAGAATCAAGCTAGAAAGTGTTTTATTTCAAAAATAAACATAGAAATTACTTCTATGCAAATTCATTCCAAAACACGTAGTAGTGCCATCTATATGTAAAAACGGAAAGCAATTTATGGAAATGCAATTTTCTTTTAAAACTTAAAACCAGTGCTCCAAATGTATTAGATCACCGTTCTCGATTGATAGGAAAAATGAATGTTCACGCCCTTCTAAAATAGTTCTGAGAGTGCTACAAAAATACTATATTTTATATTTTTATATATTTTTGATATTTTTTTTGGCGAGCAAGATAGTGTCTTACAAATTTATTTTTAAGTAAAAGGGGAAAATATAAAATTTTTACTAAAGTGTTTGAGATTTAAGGTATATATATTCTTTTATAATTACTCTTAATGCGATATGTGTACATGTACCAGCATCTGTTTTATCAGTTCAAGAATTATTAATCACTAGCTGCGTGGCCCGGCGTTGCACGGGCTTTAATGTAGTGAAGGCAGTTTTAGAAAACTACTCGCCACCAAGGCGGCTCGCCTTTAAAGTAGCGAGGAAAGTTTCAACAAACTACTCGCCGCCAAGGCGGCTCGCCTTTAAAGTACCAAGGGAAAGTTTAACAAACTACTCCCCGTTTAAGCAGCTCGCTAAAAACCTTTCCTGCATCAAAGAATCAATCAAATTATTTACACATGCTTCCTCAAAAATAAAGACGATGTCAAGTAGTGCATACTTAGCACTCTCCCTAAATAACAAATAAGATTCCTTATCAAAAACAATTATTTCCAAACCGCTTTCTTAATGTAAAATTAATTGCAAAATTCTAAACGAAAAAGTTCTTTTAATATTTAGATCGCAGCCAAAAAAGTTCCTTCTAAAAACAGCAATTGCAATTTTATTTAAAAACACATTTTCAAAATAGTACCAGAGAAAAAATATGTCATTAATAATTAGAATAAAAACAATTGTTAGAACTTTGTTATAACACGTATTCAAAATGACAATGGAAAAAAATAACACTCGTTCATTTTAAAAAGTTCAATTTAGTTAACGTTTTAATTTAAAATCGCAACGGAAAGAAATAAATATCTTGGAATTTTAAATAGTTCAATAATTTAATTAACGTTTTGATTCAAAATGGCAACGGTAAGAAATAAAAGTCTTGGAATTTTAAATAGTTCAACTATTTAATTAACGCTTTAATTTAAAATGGCTACGAAAAGAAATAAAAGTCTTGGAATTTCAAATAGTTCAATAATTTAATTAACGTTTTAATTCAAAATGGCAACGGTAAGAAATAAAAGTCTTGAAATTTAAAATAGTGTAATAATTTAATTAACGCTTTAATTTAAAACGGCGACTGAAAGAAATAAATCTCTTGTAATTTTAAATAGTTCAATAATTTAATTACCGTTTTAATTCAAAATGGCAACGGTAAGAAATAACAGTCTTGGAACTTTAAATAGTTCAACAATTAATTAACGTTTTAATTCAAAATGGCAACGGTAAGAAATAAATGTCCTGGAATTTTAAATAGTTCAATAATTTAATTAATGCTTTAATTTAAAATGGCAACGGTAAGAAATAAAATTTTGGAATTTAAAATAGTGCAATAATTTAATTAACGCTTTAATTTAAAATGGCAACTGAAAGAAATAAATGTCTTGGAATTTTAAAAGTGCAAAGAATTTAATTAACGTTTTAATTAATATCTCAGCTATTTAACGTCGTACAATTACGCGGTTGGTCTTATTGTCTTCCTTAGAAAATTTCGAATCGAATGGTATTAAGTTTGATTCTTTACGCTCAGCGGTTTTTGAGGAGTTCAAGCTTCAGACGGAATTTTAAATAGTTCAATAATTTAATTAACGCTTTAATTTAAAATGGCAACGGAAAGAAATAAATGTCTTGGAATTTTAAAAGTGCAAAGAATTTAATTAACGTTTTAATTAATATCTCAGCTAATTCACTTCGTACAATTACGCGGTTGGTCTTATTGTCTTCCTTAGAAAATTTCGAATCGAATGGTATTATGTTTGATTCTCTACGCTCAGCGGTTTTTGAGGAGTTCAAGCTTCAGACGGACAGACAGACAGACAGACAGACAGACGCGGACAGATATTAATAGTAGTAATTAGACAGTTAAAAATGTTCTGATACATTTCCTTTAAACAGGAATTTCTATAAAAAGTTTTTAATGATTATCCGACTAATTATTAATGAAGAAAATTTCCGGATTACTTGCCCTGATAAGGTATCTAGTGCGAGCAAGGTACATAATTTTTAAATGAAGAGATTAAATGATTTAGTCCCCTTAAAAACCATATTAATTGGGTTTCATTTAACATCTCGTCTAATTAAAAAAATATAAAAAAAGTTTAGTGTCGAGTACTTAGTGCTACCTTAAAATATGATTTTTTTCCCTCAATTAATTTTCAGTTACATTAAACATTCATGGAGTAAAAAGAATACAAGACAAGCAGAAGAACAAATTACGTATTTATATATCCCAAAACTATTCACAGATAGCACTAACGATTTTCCAGAATAGGAAACGAAATGGAATATTTATATCTATTAAATTTACAAGCTTGAAAGTAACGTTAAACTCAGCGGACTTACAGAAATCGACAGCTATAATTTCCAAATTTTTATAACCTTGTTAAAAGCTTTACTGATGTATAACAGTAAATACATAACAGTAAAGTATTCCCCCTCCCTTTGAGAATAATATATTTTACAAATGATTCAATTATATTTTCAAATATTTTAGCGCTAATAGCAAAACAAGTATAACGTTTGCATAAAAAGATTTAATGCACATTAAAGTAGCCTATAAACTCAACAGTTTTAATAACCTAAAACAGTTTATTTATACAAAAAAAAAAGAAAATAAAAAACCTATATTATCTTTATAAATAGTTACCTGTTAATCATTTTTAGAAATGACATTTCTACAAAAAACATAACAGCCTCACAATTTAATTTATAAGCTAATAAATAGAGCATTGAAAAATATTTAAAAAAGCATTTAAAATTAAAATAAGCAATTAAATAAAACCAAAATTACCAGCAAACGATTTTCTGATAGGATGTGCACGAATTTCTTATGCTCTATTGCTATTTGTTTTCTTTTCAAATTCTAGTCAAGAAGTTTGTCCGTCATAAACTTAATGTTGTTGTTATAAAAATGCTTTCATCATTTTCTACCACAAAATTATAAAATTTTTAAGTAAATAATCGTCTTTTATTTCAATGGAGAGCTGCGCGAATTCGCATCAGCTGGATCCCAGAATAGCATTGCCTTTGTTTTGGTGGCGAAAGGAGATCTATCAACAAGTCGATTTGACTAATGATAGCGCGAATCTTTTCGCATGTCCAAAATCGAGTACGGTATGCTTAAATGCAACCGGGATAGGGCTCTGAAGAGCGCTCTGTTCTTTTTGAACCAGAGACAAGGGTCGAGCAAACCCTTGACACAGCACCCCCTGAGGTATCGTTTCACTTGGAAGACTTTGTGACCACGAACATTTTTAACGTCCCCCAGCCACCATTAATCAAGACGGTGGATCTTTGATCGGCTAGGATCGAACCGGGTCCCTCCGGACATGAGTCTGATGCCTTACCGATCGGGCTACCACGGCCCAACATCCTGAGACTGCAGTTTCGTCCATATTCTGGACTCCTCAGTCAGGAATCTATATACATAAAAGACTACTTTTGATCTTTTGAAAACGTATGTCCGGGGTAATCTTCCAAACTACTGAACCGATTTTAACCATTTTTTCACCGTAGATAGCTACAGTAACAGGGAACAGGATAAGCTATAATTTATTTCTAAAAAGCTTAGTTTAAAAAAGTTATTATGGAAAACAGTTAATTTTATGTAATTTCCCCATTAAATGATTAAATTTTCAGTGCATTGTTGCAAAAATTTGGTACCATGCAGCAACAATATTGATTGTAATCATATTGAAAATTTTGAACCAAGGCTTCTCTGGAGTAAGTATGGAATGTATTGCCTTCTAAGGATTTTTATATTTATTTGAGCCAACAATCGCTAACGGGTGAAATAAAAAAAAAATTGATTTTGGCAATAGTTAGAGAATAGAAAGTGTTTATAGTCAAAAAAATTTCTAAATTAGGTACATAAGATGTTTTCACCTCACCAATGTTGTCACGAGGATAGAAACTAATAATGGGACTTATTTAACGAGCAATATTTGGAAATGGTTAATTTCAGTGCGATTGATACTGTAAATATATATTTACTAGCAAAAATACCCGGCTTTGCCTGGGCCAGTAAAAATATTGAGAAACAATTTATAATCGCCTTTTTTTTTCCTAAACTAAAAGAACTCAAAACGTACCGCTTTGACGATTTAAAATGTCGCTAAATTTGCGGTAACTGTTTTGGGATACCTAGGATAATTTTGCTCCCCTCCCTACTTTATGAAAATATGCTTAGGTATTATAAAGTCAGTAATTTTTGTCAAAGAAAAATTATCATTTAATGCTGAGAAAATATTGCTGACCATGAAATGACGCTATAAGTTTTGTCCTAAGTGATTTCGAAATTAGTAGGGAGCATTTGACAATTATTTGTGCGAAAAACACAAATTAATGGTAGTTTTAGTTTTGAGGTTTGATTAATTTCGTATGCGGATTACTTTACGCTTTGACGTAAGTTTTAAAAGTTTATTAATGACAACGTACGGAATCGGCCAAAAAAAAAAAAAAAAACTGAACTTTTCTTTCAACTGTGGGAGTATTATCTCGATGATTAAGATTTTGGCACAGATTACAAATATCAGACAAAAATCGTTTTATTTTAGTTATATCGTGTAAGAAGCAAAGTATTATTACATAGTCTTTGGCGCCAAAACTGGCGTCCGTTGAAAAATTACCCATAATCTTAGTTATAATATTCTGCAACAAATTCGGCAAGATACCTGTTCGATTGGATTCTAAGTGACCAATTGTAAGTACCCGCCCAGTCAGCGCAAACATATTTTTAAAAATACCGTAAAATTGTATTTTTTATCCGTTACCTGTTTAAGCAGGACCGATAAATTTACGAAACGGAACTACTTTGATATAAGCCCCAAATCGGAAATTTGGCGACTTTTTTTTCTCGCCAAGCAAAAAACCTATTGCCACAAAAATTATTGCCACAAAACTTCAAAAAATAAACTCAAAAAATGGTACAAATGCAAGAAAATACTAAATTTGGCAACAGCAAAAACCTAAATTAGCTGTAAAAACCTAAATTGGCAACACCAAAATAGGAAACAGCAACCATAAAGAGTCCGTAGGGAGTTCCAGATTTGGCGAGTAATTTTTTTTTTTTTGGGGGGGGGGGGGGTATACCAAAGTTATACCTTAGTTGCTAATCTCTTCAAGCGATTACATTACCGATACTCTAAAACACATACTGTCGGCCCCGCCCAAACGAACACTGTCGGTTCCAAGAAATATTTGATTAAGCGGAGAATTCGATTAAGCGGAATCTTTAGCATTGCGTCTATATGGCATGGGAAATATCCAGTTCCAGGAAACTTGTGAAAATAATTGATACAGTGAACAATTTACTAATAAAGGAATACAATTTATTCTAAAAAAATAATATTTTCACGCAGCAATGCACATTAAGAAACACATTGCTTAAGGATAAATATTCTACTTACACAACTAAGACTACAAAACGTTTTAAATACAAATCCTGGTAAAAGCCTGGATATTCCCCATAAAGCTGGAAAAAAAACCTTCATGATTTGACTTGAAAAAAGATTTGCCACGAAATAAATAAAATTTTGAAGCTTGAGGCTCCCGGGGCTCAGCCCCTCATCCTCCAGTGTGCTATTATTGAAGGTTTCCCCGGATGGGGACATGGCTATTGTTCATCGCAGGATTGATTGCGTGGATGCACGAGGGTATTGACTTCCTCTCACGAGAGTACCAGACTAATAATGGCCTAGGCACTAAAAATTTTTAATTTAGTAAAAAGTTTAAATATCAAATTCCTCTCAAAAAGATAGTTGTACAAATTTCTTTTCTTTTTCATTGTTTTGTTTGTTTGTTTTAAAGCATGTACAAATAAATAGTTTTAAATTTTCCCTTGGTTCTTTTCTTTTTTTTTTTTTTTTTTTCACTAATTCAAAATAATAATAAAATAAAACAGTAAAAAATACGAATAATAAAAAGAATAAATAAATAAAATAAATTAAATAAAATAGAGAAGTAAAAGGCTCCAAGCCAGAGTGCATAAGAAATAAATCGAGTTGTGAAGTTGGGAGAGTGGACCCACAGCAGATCCACAGACCCCACAAAAAAAGATTTGAACATTAAATACGGAAAGAAGAAATGATGCTCGCAATTTTAGCTTGCGACAGGGAGTTGAGATGATACACTAAATACTGAATTAGTTTGTTGGAAGCCTTCGCGGATTTATGCGAAAAATGTGCTTAAATTGGAATGAAAAAAGCACTACCAATCGAACTTTTTCGAATATCGTTATAAATTATAGCCTATGTGTTATTCTGATGTATAAGCTACATTATGGTAAAAGTTCCATTAAAATCCATTCAGTAGTTTTTGCGTGAAAGAGGAACAAACATCCATACATCCATACATCCATCCAAACTTTCGCATATATAATAGTAGTAAGATTTTAATATACCAAGCTTATAACATTTCCTATTTATTCAAACATTATTTGTAGCTTGCTATTTTCTTTAGCTTGCATTATTTTTTTATAGTTTGTTCATAACATAGCCATTGTTTACAGAAGTAGCCATTATGTTTATAGATATGCACTTTAGTGTTGGGAAATTTATGAATGAGTTTCACTAAACAACCCTACACCCACAGAAACCCGGGCAGGGCCGGGTACCCGGCTAGTAGCCAATAACAGAGCTGGAGGCAAAGATCCTCTTATTGTAGCTAAGACTGCCAACAAACTGATAGATAAAATGATATTACCTTACCAGCGAGCGTTCGCAAACCATGGTGCGGCTCAACTCGAAATTTGAAGGCAAAAGCTGGGTAATATGCATTGAGTTACCATATGAGTAGCTCATTGCATAAAGTTCATGTTCTTCATAAAATGCCTGCAATGAAATAATTAACTGACATATTTCTAGTCTTTGCAAACTGTTTTGTAAAACGATAATACGTCTATTACCGTGGAATAGTCTTTGACTTAATTAGCTTAAAACTGAAACGCTACAGGGTTTTCCCCTTTTATGGAAATGTACATTTACGTAAATCTTTGGCATAGTACGCAAACATCATACGTTACATATGAACGCATTAAGCTTTTTCACATGAACTAGTACTGACATCTTTTTATAAATCTGCCCCAGGAAGAGAAATGTCATTATAAATGACATTTCAGGTTTTGAAAAATCGAGAAATTATGCTCATTTTTCTTTCCTCTTGAAACAACGTAATTTTGCAATTCATTTGCCGGTTGACAGAGGAGTTTATTTCTCGCGTGCAAATCTCAGCGGGTCACAAGTAGTTATAAGGTTCGTAGTTGAGTTCTTCTGGCAGTATAGTCATGACAACAGGCTGTTCTTGGGCTTGCGTGTGGAATCACGCCAAATGTGCTGGTAAAATGTGCAGCGAATAAGGCAAGGCAGCCAAACAAATAAATAATATGCTTAAACAAGACTGGGAAGCCATTGCGTTGATGGGAGTTTATTTTATAAGGACCTTTTCGTTTTACACGGTCATTCATCATCATTCTTAACGAAAAGTATTTGCAAAGTTATTGTCGCTACGAAAATTTGTGCAGTTTATTGCTTGCGTTTTAAATCAAAATTTTCAGTTGCTTATTTTATAAAATTTACATTTATTTTGCATATATGCAATGTGTTATTCCCCGTTTAACTAACAAAACCTTTTTTTATAACCGTTCGTTCTAGATGCATACTTTTAATTGCAAAAATTTTCAAAATGAGATTATTAAACCGGGTTTAATCATCTCATTTTGGTTAAATGTAAATCATTAAACCTCAAGCCGGCCACCTTGTCTAGTGGTCAGAGCAGTCTGCCACTGATGGTGTGGCCCCGGGTTCGAGTCCCGGCTTGGGCATGGATGTGCTTTCTCTCTCCTGTCCTTGTCCTTTCTTGGTATGAATGTGTTGTTGTGTGAAAGGTTGCCTACCCTATAAACGGGTACCTATGCATGCGTGTATTGTGAAAGTCGGACTTCACACCAAATAACGGTACAGTTGGAAAAGTAAAGCAGAGCACCCCAAAAATTGCCAGCCTGGCTGGCACACGACAAAAAAAAATTAAACCTCAATCCCGGTTAGACCACAAAGTATAATGGCAGGCTAAGGCCATTATACGTTACGTTAGAACGGTAAAACAAAATTAGTAAAAAAAATACAAAATCTAACTTTTTTTGGTTCCCTTAGTTTAGTACCCTTTTTTGTATTTTGGGTGTTTCCTCTAGGAATTTTCTCTAGGGATACTATTGCGCTTGATGACTTACATTTAGTATAAATTGTCGCCATTGTCGGGCAAAAGTTCATTAAGCAGTAAATTTTACAATAGCTACCAGTTGTATCCCTCTTAGCTTCTATCAGATGATATCGGATGTTTGATTCTCCAACCAACTCCTTGATTGATGATTGATCCTCCAACTAGGTTACTTCGTATTCTAGAGTAATGAGTTCTAAAAAACGTAGATGGAATAACTGAGCTGACTGTTTATTCCATATGTTAAGATTGAAGTATCTAATATTTTCATAAACTCATAAGTCCATTTGGAAATCACCCAGTAAACCAGTGACACCCTAGGAGGATCTCCCTCTTCGCTCCCGTAGTGACGCTACTGGTTACATTACATCTTTTCACTCGGAAGTTATAATAATAAAATAAGAGTTTTGTAGAAAGTTATAATTTAAATAACGTTCTCCTAAAATCATCACCATTAAAAACAATACCATCACAAGAAATTCGGAACATTTGCGAAAACATGCAAGTAGATATTCAAGATTAAAATTTATAGGTTTAGGGTAGAAGATGAAATCGGAAACGTTTACCCTTTTTAAAGAATAAAATGTTGCCAAAGAAAAAATAAACAAATATTTATATTTCTCTTTTTTGTCGGGGAAAAAATGCAAATCGTATACTATGGCACGTAACACACGCTACAAAAACTCGTAAAAGTAGGAAAAACACACTCTATGCACACATATATTGAAGGAGCAAGTGGATAAAGGTGATATGTGACAATTTTGAAAACACTGTTTAGCATGAATGAAGGTGATAAGGTAATATTTTTTTCTTTTAAAACCTTTTTCTAGAAATTTAAAAAAAATGTCACATATTACCTTTATTCACTCGCCCCTTCAATTGTGTTTGTGAGTTAACACAGTTGAACACACACTAATTTGAATTTGTGTAAATATACGAAATTCAAATGTCACATATCACCTTTATCCACTTGCCCCTTCAATTTAAAACCCTTGTCAGCCGCTATAATTCTTCTTAAAAGTTTTAGTTGGCTGCGAGTGTAAAGTATTATAAGTCACAAAACGCCGAGCTTAATATCTTGGTAAACATTGGTTGCAATAATACCAAATGTTTCGTACTCAAGTTATTTTTTCATGCTTGTGATTGCCCTAAATGCAGTACAGAAGACTCGTACTTTTTCACTAAATTTTTGTTTAGTTTTTAACATTTAATGCATTAACTTTTCATTTCATTTTGAAAAATTTTACATTTGAAAGTATGCACCGATTACAGTGGTACACAATCTGTGTGTCACGTACCCACAGGGGGTTGGAACATATCGTATCGTTTTTCCACATTACTCTTGCTTTTGAAATATATTCTAATAATCAATTTTAACACCATAATATAAAAAAATAAATAGCATCATTTTTATTTTCATGTAGAGAGATGTTAATTAAGATCAGTTTTATTAATAAATTATACTGTTAAAGAAATTCTATTCATCAACTGTTATTGAATTTCTGTTTCATTAATGTCTAGTTTTATTATGTGATAGTTTTAATTTCATACAGTAAGCATTAATACATTGCAGCCCCATTGTATTTGGAGTGATGACATTTTTTTTTCTAGAAATTATCTGAGACCTTAAAACACAGTCCCCTGACGGTCCCAAACTTATAGTCTAACACTTAAGGGTAATATTTCAAAAACACTATTAAGATTACATAAATTTGGCAATTAATACCTAAAAATAGGATAATGTAACTATTCTTTTAACGAAATAAGGTCCAATTACGCATTTCGAAAGCTTAATATTGTCATATAAGTGCTGTCCGGTGTTTTTTCAAATAGTCCCCTGTCAAAAATTAAAATCTGCAACGGAAAAAATCTGTTGCTCCTGCATTTCTTTTTTTTTTTTTTTTACATAAAGTTAAACGCAATCAGTGTAAATTTGCCAAAATGGTTGAGAACGACGTTGAAATACCACTTCGCTTACTTGCAGGGCCACCATTTGTATAGAAAATATGCCTCCTTCTCGTTGCGAAAACAGTCCTTTGGCAATTGATTTTATAAACTTTGATTTATTTAATTATGAAACATTATTTATTTTTTCCATGATTTGTGTCCTAGTTTATCGGTGGTTTCGTCACTAATTATGTTCCAATTATTTCGCAAATATTAAGCAACTAAGTGGAAATAAAGTCCCTTCGCGACATTCCCCTGCCTAGGAATATATTTATTTCCTGAGCAATACTGCCGTGCTAAGCGCAAAGGTGGTATCTGCAATCAAGCTCTAACTGAGATATAACTCTTTAAAGTTTTGTGCCATCATGTATTTGATTCAGATGAAACTTTTTCAGATTTGTTTTAAAATATTTCCCGTTCTCAAATGACCATATAATTTTTGTTCAGGTAAAATACGTCACGAAGAGCCACCTGGTGGCGATAACTCAATTTCGTTAAAAAATGCAGATAAGACCTTTGTGCTTAGCACGGCAGAATAGTCTTACAATTATACGAACATGTCAAAAAAAAAAAATGCCCGGACAGCTTTTATATAGGAAATTATGAGTTTACAGAGAATCGCCCATATATTAAAGCAAAAAAAAAAAAAACTACTTCTCATGACTCGTTTTATCTTGCCTTAAAGCAGCAATTTTGCTACTATTCCTTATACATTAAGCATTCTCATTAAATTAATTGTTAGTGATTTATTGGCCTAAAAATTCTAAATTTTACTGTTTCAGACTGAAAATTATTGAAATTTTAACTAAAACGTAGACATACTACGTAATGCGCAGTACCAAAATAGATTTTTGCATGCTAAAATTGCTTTAAATATATTATAAAAACAGTTTAAATACATTTTTACAGTGTATTTCTTAATTCTAATTTACCCTACAGCTTCATCTGCGTTTATAACCTTTAATTGATAATAAGAAGAATAATAAGAATTCTGAAAAGTAGCCTTATTTCGAACTCACGAAGCAAAATCCTACCTTAGGATTTTTGTCTTGATTACATATCAGAAAATACAGCGAAAATTCAAAATTTTCAATAATATATGCGAATGCGGTGCAGAGTGAAATATATAACAAAACTTACCTTTTTTGGGGGGGGGGGTGAATTTTCACTTTTTGTTCAATGAGGCAAAGTTAAAAGTAAAATATTTCTTCATTAATTTATTTTAAATAAATGAGTAGATGAAATTACCAAAAACTAACTGAATAACTAATGGAGTGATAAACGAATAAAATACTAATTTAGATAACCAATATATATGACAAAACCAATGAGCAAGAAGATTTGTGAATAAATAAAAAATGAAATAAATTATTTAGTGAAGGGATGTGAATGAATTAAATAAAGAACAAATACATGCCTGATTTAATAAATGATTGAATAAGTAAACGCAATGAACTATTTTGATTTTCTTCCATTCACTTTGCCCAGCATGCCCTGGACTAATTGTACAAAATATTTAAACTAAAATATGCTTAATTATAAGCAAGTAAATATACAACAGAATACTGGTAGGTTACGCTGCTTGAAATGTTAATAACAGAAATAAGAATATTTATATCAATTTCGGAAAATTGCCTTCTGTCATCACATGCTTTGATCTTTAGAGATAACATTTTGCTAACTGGAACAGTTTAAAATATTACCATATAGGTGACGCAAAAAAAGACTAATTATTTCACCATTTTCCTTTTCGTCGCTATTTCACTTTACCCCATATTTCACTAATTTTATAATTCTAAATCAGATGCTTGAAGTGCACACGTCCACTGAGTTCATAATAATATTCCCAACTCTGAATCATCAGAGTATAACTGACGTAGTGAATGTTTTAATTAATATCGAAATGAAAGCAATTACCCCGTATGAGCAAGTTTAATCCACACTTGACAATTGAAACACATTACTTCTATTCTAATGCAGATCGTGAAATATTCTCATTTGCGTTTGTAACAAAGCGATTTGAATTTTGAGCTTATAATTTCAAAATAGTTGATTTCATTATCTTGATTGTATATTTAGTGTAATATTATTAAAATATCTAGAGAGGTCAGCGTGATGTCGGCATTAGAAGCCTGACTAGTTTTGTTGCAAACGTTTTGACGCTATGTTATGGAAATTGAAATTAAATCATTGCACAATTCAGCAAATATTAAGCAGATTTTGAAGCTTTGAAAGAAAAATTAAAGTAATTAATTCAATAGCGCACTTTTGCTTGGACGTTAAAGTATTTCGATGAATGTTCACGGCAATTTTAAGCATATTTAAGTGAATGTAACAAACAAAATAATAAATAGCAGACACTAGTTTTCAAGATTTTTTATGGTTTTGTTCGGAGATATATATGTTTCAAAACTGCTTTAATATTTAATTTTTCTTTTACCCATGCCACTTTCCAAAATCGAGCATTTAATTACACATTCTAGGATTTCAAAATTTACGAACACTAAACACCTTACATTTTTCACATACTAGTTTACGAAAATTAAAAAAAAAAAAAAAAGAAGTTCTGTCAAGAACTAAACGAGTCTACTTTCCCGTACATCGACATCGGCATTCTAGCATCTGATCATTATTCTCTTGATTATCTAAGACTAAAAATTATGTCAAACATACCTTTTTAGCACGTAAAGCTGATTTCTAAAAGCAAAATATACCCCTCTCATCAGATGAAATAGACACATAAAAAGTAAATAAATGAATAAATAAAGTTTTGTCGCACCTTTCAAAGAATGTAACTGTTACAGTTCTTCCGTAGAAAAATTCCTCAATCGTTTTCAAAAAAAAAAAAAAAAAAAAAATTAAAAGTACAAAGTACATCAAAACACATTTTATCAAAGAAAGAAAAAAAAAGAAAAAAAACTCGACCGTTGATAAAATGTCTCCAATTTCACTTTTAATCCGTTGCCAGTTATTAAATATAAATAAAGAATAATGAATGAAACATTTTTGTTACAAAAAAAATCGTCTGCCAAAAATAATAATAATAATAATAAATAAAATAAAACAAATGAATAAATAAACAAAAAATCGTCTGCACAGTCAGTCATTTTTTTTTCTGAGCCTGCATTTCCGTCATGTTTGCGGAGTCGGAGTCGGAATCAGAGTCCTCACAGAAGATTATTCAGAAAAGTACTTTACAAACATTATTTATCGAAACCATTTTCTTACAAAGTTAGTTTGAAGGAAATCCGACTTTAAGTTCAGGATTAACATTCAACTGAAATTCCCCGTAGGCGCTAATGTTAATTTTTTTTTTCTGAACGGTTAAATATTGAACGAAAAATGGTTCAAATCAAAAAGCGAAATATGGGAATAAACCTCTCCGAGATCTTTCAAACAAAAAAAAAAGGTTATTCCATTCGGATGGTTCACTCAGAAGTTATTAGGTGGGGAAAAGTTGCTTGAACGGTTCAATGTTGAACGAAAAAAATGTTCAAATTGAAAATTTAAATACGGTAGTGAAGTGTCCTTGCTGAGATCCTTCGAACAACGAAAAAGTTTATTTAAATCGGACTGTTCACTCAAAAGTTATTAGGGGTGACAGCTTGCTTGAGCGGTTCAATGTTGAACAAAAAATTGTTCAAATCGGAAATGTAAATACGGGAATGAAGTATCCCTGATAAGATCTTTCGAACAAAAAAAAGTTTGTTCAAATCGGACTGTTCACTCAAAAGTTAGCATCGCGGGACAGGTTGTTTGAACGGTTCAAAGTTGAACCGAAAATTGTTCAAATCGAAAAATCAAATATGGGAATGAGCTGTACTCTCCGAGATCTTTCCAACAAAAAAAAAGTTTATTCTATTCAGATGGTTCACTCAGAAGTTATTAGGTGGGGAAAGGTTGTTTGAACGGTTCAATGTTGAACGAAAAAATGTTCAAATTGAAATTTTAAATACGGTAATGAAGTATCCTTACTGAGACCCTTCGAACAAAAAAAAAAGTTTATTTAAATCGGACTGTTCACTCAAAAGTTATTGGGGGTGACAGCTTGCTTGAGCGGTTCAATGTTGAACGAAAAATTGTTCAAATCGGAAATATAAATACGGGAATGAAGTATCTTTGAAAAGTTCTTTCCAACAAAAAAAAGTTTGTTCAAATCCGACTTTGTAAGAAAAGCAGTCGAAAACTTTGTATAATTGATGAAGTTAAAAATACAAGACAACGTGTCTACAAGTACAAATAAAAGGTTAAAATAGAGTTAGAAAACTCTAGCAGATAGCTATTTCGGGGCTATTATGAATGAAGCCCCATCATCAGTGCAAAAAGATGATGGTTCACTGACACCAGTCAAGTGAACCAGGAATGCGAGAAACGTGAGGGTAAATAAACAGAACAGGAAGAGTAGGTACGCAGAAACTATTACGTCAAGGGTTGGACACGACAACTGCGCAACAAAAAATTACGTCACAGACGAAAAAGTTTTTAAATAAGAGATTTCCAAATGTTCGGGAAAGGAGGGGTGCTAGACAGATCATTGACAACTAAATCTGAATTTTTCCAGATATAATAGGATTCCCAAAAATCTAAATCAAAAATCGAAGAACAACTATGGATAATTTTTGCAGAGGAAAAATCAAAAATATGGCCACATGACCAACAATGTTGGGCAATGGAAGAGCGTTTGAAATCCTGTTTTTTAACACAATTTTCATGTTCTTTAACACGGAATTTTAAAGCGCGTCGTGTCTGTCCTATATATGTTAATTTACATTGGCATGAAATATTATAAATACCCCATCTATCAAGACCCTGAACAGGATGTTTGAGTTGCGAAAATTGTAATTTGTTCACTGGAGAAAAGGCGACCGAAAAATTGAACTTTTTTAAAATTCTGGCAATCTGAAAGCTGATTCTGGGAAAATATGGTAAAACAACGGTGTTGGAATAGTTCTCACAATTAGGTGTTTGATTTCGACCAGTAGGATTGATTAATTTCTTATAAATGTTATCTATGACACTGACTGTGAACCCCCGGTCCATAGCAATGCTTTTCAAATAATTAAGCTCAGCAGAAAGTAAACTAGAATTGGAACAAATGGACAAAGCACGGGAAACAAAAGTTCTAAAAACAGCTAATTTTTGTTTGGGGGGATGAGCAGATAATTTATGCGGCGGAAGAGTAACGGCAAAGGGTTTGCGAAAAACAGTAGTGTCGATAGTATTATCTTGACGAGTGATGGAAACATCCAGAAAAGAGAGATGACAGTCAGATTCAACTTCTATAGTGAATTGGATGTGCGGGTCTATGGAATTTAACACAGATAAAAGATTGTCATGGTCACGGAGAGACGAGTCCAAAAAAACAAACACATCGTCAACATACCTTACGTAAAAATCGAACTGTAAAACCCTAAATAATTTGACCTCGAAATAATGCATATAAATATCGCTTAAAATTGGACTAAGAGGGTTGCCCATCGAAAGACCATCAGACATACGGAAAAAATTATTATCAAAAATAAAGGTGTTTTGTTCCAAGCAGGCGCGAGTTAAGTTACACAATTCACTGATTTCAAAATGTGAAAAATGATGTTCAGACATTCTTATTTTTAAGCAATCTAACGCACCTTCAACAGGCACGTTAGTAAACAAAGATTTTACATCGAAAGAAGCCATTATGTGGTTGTTAATATGGAAACTATGGAGTTTATTGACAAATTCTGTGGAGTTCTTGACGGTAAAACTGTTGCTGGACAGGAGAGGTGAAAAGACAGAAACCAAAAACTTAGCCAGTTTGTAGGATGCAGTATCAATATTGGAAACTATGGGACGAAGAGGAACAAGTGGCTTGTGTACCTTTGGTAGCGCGTAAAATCTAGCACAACGTGCTATAGAAGGAATCAAACGTTTTTTGTACGAAACCGGAATTAACTGAGAGGATTTTATGGCACTGTTAATATTTTTCAGTTCTTTAGTACTTGGATCTTTTTTAATTTGTACGTACGGACCATCTTCCAATAGATCATTACATTTCTTAAGATAATCTGTCTTATTTAAAATGACAATTTGACCCCCCTTATCTGCGTTGGTAATTACTAAATTAGGATTTGAACATAACTCATTAACAGTGCGTTTAATTTTCAATAACTTATGGTTGTGAAACTGTGAATTGAAGTCAATATTGTTGGAAATAAGATGTCTGATTGAATCTTTTTGGGTGGAAGAAAGTACACTGAATTTAAAGGCCCTTTCGACAGGAGCAATCAAACGTGGAAACGATGGTTTGGACGGAACTGCAAAATTACTATTGAGTTTCAAAGCATTAACTTGAGCCGAATTTATTGGGAAATCTGAAAGATTGAGCACTGCATTAACGTTAACTTTAGGTAAATCAAGTATAGTAGACTGCGAAGAAACTTTACACAACGACGTTAACTTTTTAATAAGGGGCGATTCTCTGTAAACTGGTAATTGGCTGTCCGGACTGAGTATTTTAAAACTAATAAAGTGTAATAAAGTAATTATCGCTTTTAACCCATTAATGCCTAGCGTCCCTTTTTAGGGACGGTCTAAAAAAGGGTCTGAATTTCCCCAAAATGAACATTCCAATCAAATAATAGGGTTCAATGCGTTCCTCGGCATTGTTTCAATTCGTTATTAACATATTGCAGCACATAAGCATTGTAAAGTGTGTTCTGAAGCAATTTTAATATGAACCTTATCAAAAATCACATCGTTCACAATCTCAAGAAAAAAAGCTAAGTTTTCAAAGTGATTCCCAGCTTCCCAGTTTATGTTATTGCTGATTTTTATTTCTTCTCATATAATGTCTTTTTAAATATTATATCGTAGGCAGAAAAACAATTTAGTAAACAAAGTATGTACCCTCTGGGGTCTATCGTAACTTTTAAGGGACGATTTTTCTTTTCTTAATAAAAAAGCTATTTTTTACATAATATTTTTTTTATTATTTTTCCTGTCCATTAAACACTGTTTGTAACCAGTATACAAAATATCTTTGGGAAAAAAAATGTCAGGCATTAATGGGTTAATACAAGTAAAGCATTAATACTTTGTGGCCCAATTGTATTTGGAGTGATAACACTTTAATTTTTTTTTCTAGAAATTATCTAAGCGCCAAAAACACAGTCCCCTGGCTGTCCCAATCCCATCGTCTAACTGTTAAAGATAGTATTTCAAAAAACCTATTAACACTACATAAATTTGGCAATTAATATCTAAAAATTGAATAATGAAGCTATATTTTTCTTATGAAATAAGGTATAATTACGTATTTCTAAAACCTAAAATTGTCATGTAAATTCTGTCCGGAGAATTTTCAAACAGTCCCCTGCAACAAATTCAAAGCTGTAGTACGAAAAATCTATAACTTTTGCAAATTCTTTTTGGCATGAAGTTTAAAGTAATCAGTGTGAATTTGCCGAAATCGCCAAGAACGGTGTTGAAACGCTACTTTGCTTAGTTTGAGAGCCACATTTGTGGTAAAAGTATGCATCAGGGTCGTTGCGAAAACAGTCCTCTGGGAAGTGATTTTATTAATGTCAATTAATTTAATTATAAAACATATTGGTTATTATGTCCACGATTTGTGCCTCAATTTATCGGTAGTCTCGTAATTAATTATGTTCCAATAGTTTTGCAGATATTACGCAACAAAGAGCAAAAACACAGTCCCCTGGCACAGTCCCCTGCCTAGTTATACTAGGCGGGGGACTTACCCCCTATCATGATTTATGAGAAACACACAAACTTCAATTGGCCCTCTTTCAAACCAAAGTAATAGATTCATTTTCTGAGCAATAGTATTATAATTATACGAACATTTCAAAAAACCGTGCCCGGACAGATTTCATGTGAAAAATGACGAGTTTACAGAGAATCGCCCTAAGAATGGATTTGTGTTTATTGGAAGAAAATACTGATCTGTGCCAAGATCTCTTGTCAATGTTATCAAAATGTTCCATGGAATTAGAAAGATGTAAATGTAGGTCGAAAAGCTCCCGCTCAATCATAGCGACTTTTTTCCGCGTATCCTGAATTACAGTTCTTAACAACGCTAATTTACAATTAAGTAAAGTTTTGTCCACCGACAAAACTTAAACAACAAATTCGACTGTTCATTAAAAAGTTAGTATCGCGGGACCGGTTGTCGAAAAATCAAGTATGGGAATGAGCTGTACTCGCCGAGATGTTTCCAACCAAAAAAATTTGTTCAAATCGGAATGTTCATTCAAAAGTTATTGGGGGGGGACAGACAGACAGACCGACAGACGCATAAATTCCCCATCTCAATACCCTACTTTCAAATTTTTAATTTTTCGATATTCATTTTACCTTTTTATTTTTTTAACTTGGCGATATTTTTTAGATGCATTAAGCTACTTTTAATACTTTTTTCGTCTTTCTTTTATTTTTAACGGGAAAGTAGGCTAAAAAGAAAGAAAAAAAAATCACCTCTCCCTAATGGCTATTCAACCTTTGGCACTTCAAAAAACGTTTAAGCTTATCGTTTTTTATTGGAACTCCTTGATCAAAGAGCAGGGAAAACATTACATCAAAGCTCTATTCTACTCAAACTTGCAAAAAATACTATTACATCTTGATTCAATCAAAACACAAACATCTTAATAAGCAGGCCCGTCATTTAGGGGGGTCGGGGGGGGGGTAAATTGCCCCCCCCCCCTGACTTTGAGAAATCAACGTATTTACATATAAGTGGTCGTGGTTCTTGATGTTTTCCGATGAAATTGCATTGTGTTTGAACCCTTTGCCACCCCCCCTGGAAAAACTTGAAATGACTTCCCTGTTAATAAGATAATAAGGTAGCGAATGGGGTTTTATGGTTTTCTAAACTACATCCTATAAATAAAATACAAAAGTAGCAATATTTGAAAATGTGAAAATGAAAATAATGCATTTTTTAAACATTTTAACATTTATTTAATTTACTTCTAGTTTTTTAAGCAAGCCGCTTTGCAGAGTTCGATCTTTCACAAAAATTAAAATTTTCCAAAATATTAATGCTTTGCTTAACCTGGTAGAACTCGTGTACTGAACAGTACACAGTAGAGCGCGTTGGAGTACTTGCATGACCACATCCATAAATTATTGTTCAATGAAATTAATTCAGGTTAATTTTGAAAAAAAAATCGTAGTCAATTTGTGAAATAGATACTTTTACAATACATGCAAATCAAAATGTAAGTGACTGTGAGTTAATTACAATACGTTTCTAAGAAAAACTTACTATATGTTTCCAAAAAAAGGGAAGGAAATAAAGTATAACCACTAAAAAGACATTTAATGCATACCAGTTATAAACTTCGCATGCATTCATCACAAACATAATTGTAATTAACCTTGCAAACGAATTGTTCACATTTGACCCAAGAAATTTTAGTTTTTTGAATTTGGCTTCCAACTGCAGATGACCTTCCAAGAAATGAATGATATTTTTAAGTAAAAGAAAAACATCTGACACTGAAAGGTTCTACTGAAAGAAAAAAATAGAAAATAAGCTATTGCAATGCTGGTTCATGTTATTCAAATTTAAAAAGTAGAAAATTTTACGTGGCTGGGCGGGCTCAGAACCCCGAGGAGTTCTCCTGGGTGAAGCAAACAGTGGTCACCTACGAAACAACTGTAAAAGTTCTATGGAACCTTACGGTTTCACGTAGTCCAAGTTGAAGACCTCTGCTGTACATAACTATAAAATACTTTTCCCAAAAATTGCAAATTTATGTTCATCAGAATAATTTGGGAAAACTATATTATTTAGGAAATAAAAATATCATAACTTAAACTCACTAACAAAAATATAAGGACAAACGAAACGTCCCCTTCTACTGTTCTAGAAGTTCAAACGAAGTGTTTTTCAAATGCAGAAAAATTACTAGGCGATGTGCTAAAACAACGTAATGACATACAGAAATTACAAATGTACATTGAAAACGCTCGTTTCAGAGTTGAAAATATATTGTAGCGCTGGGTACATAAAAAGTTCGCAAAAAGTCAAAATTTTACATCTTAACAATCGATGTAAAAAATAATGTAACTGTGCTTCAAAGCTCAATACTTTTACAAAACCATTAACATTTAAAAACATATGTATAATATACAATATTTGCTTCGTCATTGTATTACTTTCCCACATTTAAATAATGTGCTTATACAAACGTTTAAGTTTCAAAAATATTGCTGGCCAAAATATCATTTTAGTTTCGAAACTCAAGTATTTCAAAATTTTATTCTTTCCGCAATTTTAGAATTCAACTGTTTTTTGTTTCTCTTTAAAATATCGGGTTTCCAAACCAACGTTTTTATTAAGATCAGATAAATTTTGTAGTTTTAACTACGATAAGTATTGGTAGATTTAAAAAAAAAAACTCGAAATACGCCAGTAAGTTCCACAACCTTCCAATAAAATATTTTTCTTTAAAGGGGAATCTTGGCAGACTCTAAGAAATACTTCTAAATTTTGTCATGAGTTTCTAAAAATTGTTTGGCAATATGTTCAAGAAGTAAAAAAGGAAGTAAAGCAAGTCCATATTTCTTTTTTTTCTGAACTTCTGAGAAAGTTGATGTTAGAAATAAATATACATAGTTGTGAGTTATGAATAAATCATATGCGTGTTAAAATGCTTGTGGTGCCCATACTGGAAAACGGTATATATTTCTTAAATGAAATTTGGTATAGAGAAATGGAACATGTTTATATAGATTAATATAGATAGATGAATATTTAGATATTTTTCTAAACACTATACTCGGTTACTTTAAAATGGGCGTATCAAGTTTAGAAATTTTACATCGTCTCCATTTAAACCGTACAAAAGAAAACAACTCCACTCTTTTTTTTTTTTTACACTTCTGTTGAGGCATTTAATTTATTTAATATCTATCGAATTAGGCTTGCGCTTTTATTTATATCCTCATGTCTCAGTTATTTCCCAACGTTTTCTAACAAATCTAGTCATACATTAATACAGGAAAAATTTCTAAGAAAATATTGTGCTTCATTAACGTTTATGTTTTCAATAGATTAATAGTTTACGCACAAAGCAATTTTAGCTTTGTCCCATAATATTCATAATATTTTAACTTTAGAAACTTTTTTTTTTTTTTTTTTTTTTGCTAACTTAACTTGTCGACCGATAATTTTGTTACTCATAGCTCGGCAGATTTCGATGTTTCTTGATAATACAAGATGTCAACAGGGGTAGGGAAACAAAATTTTATAGGAGGGATAAAACGATGAAAACGATTTTCTGCTTGTAGAAACAGTGATAAGATGCTGCGTTGGGTAGGTCATGCGAATGATGAAACATTAATGTTCTGAAAAAAAAACAGCTAGATGAAAAATACTGCTTTTCTTACGGAACAAAAATTATTTCGTTTATAATAATTTAGAGTTGGGGGAAAAAATGGACTGATAGGCAATGAAAATCGGCGTTTTGCTTTCCAAGCACCTGAAACAATTTTTTTATTATGCAGGTCCAACTTTGAGTTGAAAATGGAAAATGAAAAGAAGAAAGTAATGGATACTTTGAAAACGTTTGTAGTTGCAAATAATGTATTATGAAAAAGGAACGTTTTAAGTATTTGTTTAGTTTAAAGTAGGTAAAACCGAATTTTGAACTCTCCAAAAGCTTAAAAAGAAATTTTTATTAAAGGGTTCAATGAGAAATTCCAATGAAATCTATTATTTCATAATAAATAAAAGAATTCTTGATCAAATCTTTTGGATATCTTACAAGCATGGCCAATGCTGTGTGAATGGTTTTCTCAAGAAAACACATTTGGCCAGTGAATAGGCACGTGTTTCATATCAGAAATTTTTCTGCAGAGGGCATATAATAGAAAAAAAAGTAGTCGAAAGCATCATTGAGGTGCTCTGCACTGAATTCGTAATAAGAAGATAAATTTAAAAGACGTAATAGAGGGCAGGAAATTTCACCAATGAGTATATTTGTAATGTGACAATGATCCCCCCCCCCCAAAAAAAAAAAAAAACCTGTGCAGTTAAATGAATGACTTCTCCTTGTATTTCTTGTATTGATCCTATTTAATATGCGCATGATCCATTTTCGGAACTTATATTTCTAATTCAGACTTTTGCAATATTATGAAAAATGATTTACTAAAACATTATTTTCATATTTGTAACAAATACATTCACATAAGTTGGTTGATTTTTCATAAAGCTTGGTTTATGAGTTCCTACTTTTTTTTTTTTTTTTTTAGCTTCGCATATAGCGACTACGGACTCTTGTTCTTAGAGAGGGAGAGGGGGGGGGTCCAATGAAGGTTGTTTTCCCTATACTCTGTTCTCTCAATTTTTTTTAGCAATGAAAAATTATTTTATAAAAACACACATTTCTTGCAACTCACAAAACTGTACCATCAATACTCAAATTTTCGAACCATTTTTTTGATAATGCATTTAGAGCAAGAAATAACTTTACAAATATTAGAAAACACAAGTAAAAAAATCAGTCGTCCCTTAAAAATCAGAAAATTGGCTTTATTACAATTAAAAATTGACTATTTGATAAAAAATTTTGCGGCAGTTTTTTTTTTTAATGTATTTAGTTTCTATTTGTGGAAATATCACCTTTGTTCTCCTTTTAAGGGAAACCACTTTCTACTGCATCCATAACTATGTGACATTTGTACTTTTTTGGTCTTGCACCAAAAAGTTATTTTCGGTTTTACTTCTTTTTGGACACACCAGAAAATAACTCCGGAAAACGTATTTAAGATGCATAACACAGCTTGTTTCGGTTTTAAAAATGACTGCCAGCAACAGTTTTAAAGTTCAGAACAAACGGATAAGCTAAGCTGATTTCGTCTATATGAGACGACTGAGCTCCCTTTTTTTTTTTTTTTTTGCAAGGTATAGAAGCGGGTAATCTTAGATTCGCTATAAAAGATACGCAGACAAACTGCAAGTATTACTTAACTGCAATTATACGATGTCGAAAAGCATAAAAAAATTACATTGGATGAATATTCGGATTTTCACTCACTTTTTTTCTGAACCACGAATTATTTAATGTGGGGTAATTCCATGGGTAAATTACTAATATTTTTTAAGCCAAACAATAAGTATTTGGAAACATTCAATGCAACATATACTTTGTGCAAACCATCTTTTTACCTAGATTATTGTATTTTTCAAGCGGGAATTAATGGTATAATTTCCTAATAGTATGTAATTTGCTAAATGTATTTTGGATTATTTTTAAAATTTGTTAAAACCATGGTACTGACATTGACTAACTAACTGACAGTTTAAAAAGTAGAATGGCCGTTAGTTACCACGCTTTAACATTATTTTTTAAAAGAACCAAAAATGCATTTTGAGAATTAAACTAAACAAATACATAAAGTTTGGAAAATACAGTAATTCAGGGGAAAATATTATTTTTATAATGTATACTTTGTGTTTAATATTGCAAAATAAGTACCGTTTTGCCTTTAAAATGTCAGTCAGTTACTCTAAATATTTGCGATATCTAAAAACTCAACTGAAAATACAGAAACATTCTTTCGAAACTAAGTTTTATCATCAACTTGAATTTCAACGAGGAAAAAAGAATACTGTGTTATTTTTTGAAAACGAAGTGTGATGTGAATTGTTAACACCAATAAGAAAGGAAATTTCAATGATAGTTTTTTAAAAGCAAAAATCTCTCTCTCGCTCTCTTTAGAATAAAAAAGGCTGTATAAAAAGAAAAGAGAACAGACAACCGAAGGAAATCCTTTTCTTCCAAGCAACGGATACTACAGAAAAAGTTCTATGAAAGAATTGGTTTAGAATTCCTACTTTAGAAAATCGAATTACAATAATTGACACTTTACAAAATTGAAATAAAACAAACTGTCAGATAAAACCATAAAATAGAAGAGGCGTACCGTTTGAAAGAAATTGCATTATTATGAAGATAATAAAAGTAGTTTTAACTACTAAAACTGCATCATGCTTAAATACTACACTTAAAACAGAAATAGTGAATAATACCTTTTTAATTCCCTTTAAATATTAAGGGATCGAAGACTAAAATAGCTGATTTTTACATTAAGCTCACACCAATAAACACTTTAGAAGGTTTTTTAAGCAATCAAGTAATAACTCTTGCTGTAAACAACCTTTTGCTAGCCAATGTGTAAGTTAGTCTAGAAGAAATTTATAGCAAAATTAATTCGTATTGGAGTAAACTAACTTGAGGTAGCATTTTAGATATGAGATACATTTTTTAAAATGTTGTTACAGGGGAAGTGTTTTTGCGTTAAAAACAAAGCTGAAATCAGATAGTGTAATGTAGAGCATGTTCAGCGGATAAGGCAACCCACATCAGTTCATTGACTTTTTTACAGTGTTCGTCTTAAGCGATGATCGCTGAAGTAATTAGTTTAAAATACGGAGAAAAAGTAAAATGATAAAATAAACGCATCGTCATTTGACATCTTTTAGTTAGAAAACGTAGTATGAAAAGGAATTTTCTGAAATATAATTCATGTTTTGATGAATCATTTCCTAATAAAGTATATTAACCCATTAATGCCTGACATTTTTTTCCAAAGATATTTTGTACACTGGTTACAAATAGTGTTTAATGGACAGGAAAAATAATTAAAAAATATCATGTAAAAAATATTTTTTTTATTAAGGAAAGAAAAATCGTCCTTAAAAGTGACGATAGACACCAGAGGGTACATACTTTTTTTACTAAATTTTTTTTCTGCCTACGATATAATATTTAAAAAGACATTTTATAAGAAGAAATAAAAGCAGCAATTAACATAAACTGGGAAGCTGGGAATAATTTTAAAAACTTAGCTTTTTGTTCTTGAGATTGTGAACGATGTAATTCTTGATAAAGATCATATTAAAACGGCTACAGAACACACTTTACAATGGTTATGTGCTGCAATCTGTTAATAATGAATTGAAACAATACCAAAGTAATAATTAAACACTATTATTTGGTTGAAATGTTCATTTTGGGAAATTCAGACACACTTTTTGGACCGTCCCTAAAAAGGGACGCTAGGCATTAATGGGTTAAAACATACTAAAAGTTTGTCAGTTTAATTTAGAAAAAACATACCATATTTAACCGAAAAAGGACTGTACTGCTTAAAAATAAACTATGTTAATTATTCTAACGCTCGATAGTTACTATTGTCGTTGGTGGTTCTAAATATAGTTCATAACGATCCATGGAGCTAAGGCATCGTTCATTTTTAATGTCTCGAAAAAACAACTCTACTGCGTAAATGTCTATAAAATTTATGCTTGGCTTTTCGAAAAGCTGCCGAATCTTAACCAGTTTCAGATAGAACTATGGGCAGCATTTATCATCGCTGCTTTGCCACCAGTAGCGAAACGTTAAGTCAAGTACCCTCCCGCCATTCCGATAAGACAGGCTGAGGCGGAAGCGTTGCTATAGGAACTGCACAGCTCATTCATAATATAAGTTTTGTGTCCTCTATCTTGCAAGGACTGCTTGCAGATTCATGACATGCTGCATTTGGCGGAGCCCCATGATAAGGTGAAGGATACCGAGGCCATAAAGAGAGATACTAAACTAACTTTTAAATGAGATTGACGGCATTGCCGTTCAATTAGTTACATTAAGTGATAGTTAGCATCAACCGTGTACTATTGTGGTAATATTTTATCTTTATTTGAGCCAGAGATATCCCTTCTCCGCCCTTTATTGTAAACCTTCAAAGCCAAATGTCATTCAAAGGTGTTTGCTATAGTTTGAATGATAAATTGGACAAGTTTTTTTTTTTTTTTCTAAAATCCCCCTCCCCCCCCCCTGTTAAATACTTAATAACCGTAACAATAACAATGGCAACACTTTTTGGAAACATGTCTTAGGTTTAGTTGTTTAAGGAATGTATGAAATATGTATAGCATTTAATGCAGCGATTTTTCGAAAACATTGGTAAGCTACAGGTTGCATTTCTGCGAAAGTGTTTTTAGTTTATAGGCTACGCCTTGTATTAATCTTTTTATGATCTGCAAGATGAGCGGAACAATTGGTTTAATGTAACATTGTAGCCTCTACACATATGAACCGATTTTTTTTTCTTTTAGGAAAGGTGACTTAATCTAGTGTTTTGTTTGTTGTGGAGCAGTTCAGCGTTTCTTTATTTGTTTTGTGTGTGTTAACTGTACATCAGCTAAACAAGTTAAAAGCATTTCATTTCGACACATAACACCCAAAATTATTTACGGATAATTGCAAATGTACCCGAGTAGCATCAACTCATCGGATTTTGCTCGGCCGATCATGGAACTCCTCGTAAACTGATTCCGTAACGCACGATGACATCGTTCCGATCAGTATCCGAGCATGGTTTTTGATGAGCTACTTTTCATCGGAAAGCGATATCCTTCCGACTAACTTTCCCGATGAAAATGAGCCGAGCATCCGAAATTGATCCTAAATTCATCGGCACGGGACTGCACTGCTAGCAAATTGCTCCAAATCTTATCGTATTTCGTGCAAAACTCATCGAATTTTGCTGCTCGGATTTTATTTGGCCGATGAGACATATTGGAGCAATTCCCGATGAGAACCCATCGAATCCGATCATCGGCCGAAGAGAATTTCATCGGGTTTCGATGAATGGCCGATCATCGGTCGATGAAATTATGCTGCTAGGGTATGTTTAAAAAATATACGATAAATTCCATTATTCTAAACAGATTTTTTTTAGTTTTTAGCTTAACATTCCATTCAAACGATGCAACCTCTTTTTTTTTTTTGCTATTCTACTAACATTATTTCAAATTGATAAAGTCAATGAAACCGAGATCATAAGTGCATATTAAGATCATAACTACATTGTATATTTAAAAGGTATTAACTTCTTTCATAAATTTCAATTATATAAATACATTTTAGCAGTTTGAAAACGATCCTTAAGAGGATGAAACTAAACAAAAAAAATGCAATTCATGCAGATGCTTAAAAAACAAAAATTTAAACATAAAGCACAAAACTGATGGTTAAATAATTTTTTCTCACTTCCTTGTACAATCTAAATGATGTATTTCATTCACGAAAAACTTCCCTCAATGAACATACTCTGTGTAAATACTTCATCTCAACTCAAATGACTATTTTTAATTTCACCTAAATAAATTCAGACTATTTCGCTCCTTAAGTTTGTACATTTTTGTATGGATTACGTTTGTTTGTGCATTAGCATACAAAAGTATGTGCAAATGTGTGTGTGTGTGTGTGTGTGTGAAACATTCATTTTATAATCTGCACATCCTCTTACTTTTCACACTTAAGTTTTACCAAGGGTTTATTTATTTATTGTTTTGTTTATTCTTAGAGGAAGGTAGGATAATCATAAGAAAAACTAAGTGTAAGCTATCAATCCAAAATACAGTCGAACCTGTTTATTTCGAACCTGCTTATCTCGAAAACCTCTTTATGTCGAAATTTTTTATTTTTCCTGCTTTTACAGCATGAACTTGATGCTTCTTTCTTATGTTTATCTCGAATGGTTTTCCCCGAAAACCTCTATTACTCGAACTTTGACGACTCTCATTTTTTAATTTCATCTCCAGCCACATTTATCAATGGTATAACTTGAAGACAAAAATCATCCTTTGTACAATCAAAGACTATGTTCGTACTTAAAGGTATGCATTAATTTGCTACCGATATAGTAACTACAATTAGTAAACTTGGACTCACAACATGTCGTATAGTAAAATATTCAACAATATCAATGAAAAACAATTACTGTTAAGTACTTTACTTTGTTCCAATTGGTTATTTTTGTAAATTTTATCACAACCTCTCTATCGCTAAACCTCCGTATCTCGAATTTTTCTTCTGTCCCTTGAAATTCGAGATAGACAGGTTTGACTGTATAACAAAAAAAAAATCATTTCTGATAAGACTTATAAAGTTGGGCAATATTATTAATAATGTCCAATATAAATTATTCTAAACCCATTACGTACAGGTAGTTCCGTTTAAATAGTTATGGTCTTAATTTTCGCAACCATTCGTCCTACATGCATACTTCGTTTTCGTTTGGGGCTATATGCCCAGGTTTTTGATGAGGACTACAATCTCACATGCATACTTCCAATAGCAAAAATGCTTAAAATGATTAAACTCGAAGATATATTCAATTTCAAAGTTTTGTGGACCTGTGTAGAAAATGCAATCGGAACGCATTGCCCTTTCAGTAAAATGGCCGGTTGTTATTCTACAGAAGCCATCAGCTGTTATATCCCCCCTCCCCCCAATGTGTTATTGACGGCAAGTGCAAAGTCACAGAATGCTGCGTGTCATATTAGTCACCCTTTTTGTGTTATACTAGACAGCAACTCAAGTTGACACTGAACGTCACTGCGTGCGGAGTCAATAAGAGCTCACAAGCAATTAGCGATCTCCTCTTATTCGCCAAGTAGGCTGTGACGTTTTACCTAGCTCGTTTTTATAGGCTAACATCATGCTGTTTTTGTCAAGAAACCTTGCAGTGTAGTGTAGAATTGTATTTTTATGCTCTTGATTTTTTAAAACATAAGTTACGGGATTTAAGATCCGTTTTTAAAGTTGCATTTCGAGCTTTATGACTTTTTCTTTAACTTTTAGTATATGAATTTGCACCTGATTTCGAGCAATTTTACGCAGAAAATGTGCACCTTGGATGAACAGTTTCGATAGTAACTGTCATCACGTTGAATACGCTAACGTCTAGTATTTACAACAGTCATCGACTGAACCCCCAGTGCTGCCGTAGGAAGGTATAAAGCAGTACCAGCAGAAATGAGCTTTTGAGATATTTGAGGAAGCTCGTTTTGGATTCAACATTAGCAGTCGTGAGTTGTTTGAATTTGGCGGTTTTCTTAACCCATTAATGCCTAGCGTCCTTTTTTAGGGACGGTCCAAAAAAGGGTCTGAATTTCCCCAAAATGAACATTCCAAAAAAAAAAATATATAGTGTTCAACCAGTACCTTGGTATTGTTTGAATTCGTTATTGACAGATTGCAGCACATAACCATTGTAAAGTGTGTTCTGTAGCAGTTTTAATATGATCTTTATCAAAAATGACATTGTTCACAATCTCAAGAAAAAAAGCTAAGTTTTCAAAGTTATTCCCAGCTTCCCAGTTTATGTTAATTGCTGATTTTATTTGTTCGTATAAAATGTTTTTTAAAATATTATATCGTAGGCAGAAAAAAAATTTAGTAAAAAAAAGTATGTACCCTCTGGGGTCTATCGTAACTTTCAAGGGACGATTTTTTTTCCTAAATAAAAAAAATTATTTTTTACATAATATTTTTTTATTATTTTTCCTGTCTATTAAACACTGTTTGTAACCACTATGCAAAATATCTTTGGAAAAAACATGTCAGGCATTAATGGGTTAAGCTTTATTTTGACGGAAACTAAACAAGAAGAAAAAATAAGGAACAAATTGCAAAAATGCAATCGCATAAAAAAGAAAAAAATTGCAGATTTTGCCCTTTACACCTATCCTTGGCAGCGTTAATCTCTGTACTACATTTTATTTTACTTAAATACCTACTAGCTTCGAATGTTTATGAAATGACTTAATCTAAGAGTAATTAATTTTATGTATGTATTTATTTATTTATTTTCTTATTTCAGAAGCAGGAAACTTTTTTTTGCTACTTCTAAGCAGTTGATTTTTCCAAACAAGAAGCTGCTACTTCGAGTTCAATTCCTTGAATGTTCTTCAATGAAACAAACAATATGGGCTGTGAAATAGGATTGTATCAAAAAAATTGGCAGCATAAAAATTCCAATGTTTAAATGAACTTGCATGGAAGAACTTGCATGGTATTATTAATGTGTTATAAATGAGAGTGAAATAATCCCGAATTCATTGCTCTAGTACAAAAAGTGTTTATAACTTTTTTTGTCAATTTAAAAATAAATCAAAAAGTTCAATAGGTGCAATGTTTTATAGGTAACATATTATGCTTCAAAATGTAATGTATTATTGGTTTTTTTTAATTTACATCTGTCGTTAAAATTTTAAACAAGTTAAAATGTATATATATATGAATATTTAAAGTTGAAATATATGTCTGTATAGCGTATAATCCGTCAGAATTGAACTAAGTTGAAAAAAAAATGTTAGAATGTATACTATGCTTTTAAATTGAAATTTTCAGTTATATTTTTAAAATGAAAAAAAAATGCTTTTAACAGAACTTTTCTCTCGTATTTCCAGTTACAAAACTATTTCTAAAATTTCTATCATTCATGTTGAAAAATATTTACTTAATTACTTAAAATCAGACCAATGATGACTTTATTTTTAGACTCATGAGTTTTGACAAATTATTGATTGTATTTTGTGTTGCAAAAGAAAAATACACAAACATATATGACAAGAATATTTGCGTTGGGAAGAATATTTTTTTTAATCCTTTTAGATTAAAAAGTATCTAAGGGAAGTACTTACTTGATGACTACATCAGAAAAATATATGCATGCATATTTTTAAATGTTGATTGGGTTATTACAAGTTACGGCAGTTATCATGCTGCCTGTTGCTTTCGAAAATGACTATTGAGTTTTTGGGGCTCAAACTCACAAGTCATTTCATCTACTGTTTTTGTAACATATCAACTTAAGGGCAGTTCTAAGCAGAAAGTGATGTGCTTAAGATATATTACCTTGTGAATTAAGTTTGAAAGCGAACTTCAAGCCATTCCTACGCAAACACGCTCAACTTGTGTCTTTGTTATATGTAAATATACTGAAAGTGTTTATTGTACGCATGATAGTCATTGTAATATACCTGCAATGGAAATGTACTGTTGTAGAACTAAGAATTCATATTTTATTTATTTTTGAGTGGAATGTAAAACAATTAAATTATAATCTAATTGAGTGAGATTTTGTTACTGAAGTTGCTTCGAAAAATGTTCAATATTGTTGTATGTTGTGTACATAAGAGCTTTAAATATGAATTAGTGTGCTCAAGTATTTTGTCTAAACTGTCAATGTAAAATATAAAGAAATATTACGCAACGTATTGTGAAATGTTGTACGATTTTTTGCATGGATTTTTTTCTAAGTTCATACATCACTATATTATTAGGCCTAAAACTCTACAGATAAAGAACTATATATTGCTCTTACTTAATTTCACTGGAATTTAATTATTACGAATTATTTATATTCAGAGGATATTTAAATGTATTACAAAATTTCAATTCAAAGTTAATTTTACTTATGAGCAGGAGCAACTGTTATAATAAAAGGTACGTGGGAATGTATCTCTTTTAAAATTTCTAGCAGTTGACAATGAGTAATACTTCAAAAAAAAAAAAAAAAAAAAAGTTGGCATGCTTATTTTGTAGTTCTCTTGATAAAATATGGTTTATTCACTTTTATTTGTTTTCTTTACTCTTCTTAAGTGTTTATTTGTATTTAGTTATTCGATGATTTATATTATTTATTTATTTATTTATTTATTTTTATTTATTTATTTTTTTTATTTATTTATTTTTATTTATTTATTTTATTTATTTATATATATATATTATATATATTTTTTTTTTTTTTTTTTTTTTTTTGAGATTTCAGAAATTTTACTACAACTACTACAGTTTACTCTCAAAAATGATCCGTTGTAGGGTCAATAAATAAGTCTTAAATTTAGAAATATCTGATAATTTTATAAGTAACTAACAAAGGACTCGTATATTGCTACTGATAACTTAGTATAGCAGTTAGTAACTTTTTTTTATGAAATAAAACCGACGAACTGCCCATCTAATGTGCTTAGAAAATACTATCATTAGGATACTACTAGTAGAAAAGAGGGCAGATACACAAACATCAAGACAAAACTGGATATAGTAGAATTTAAGGCTGCTACATGTTTATAATCTTAAGAATAATAGATGATTATTAAAATACGAAACATATGATTTTAACTACTTAAATATGTATTTTTAAACGAGTTTTATATCTTTCACCTAAAAAAAACAACGAAATATTAAGAGCTACAAGCAAGAATGTATGGCGCTTAGTTTTAATGGGAATTATTAATTAAAAAGATACATACAGAGTCGGTTTGCACTGGATGTGTTTCTACATTAAAATTATGTAAGAAAAAAAGTTGAATCTAAAATACATTCATTGAATCAATCTATATATCTAAAAAAATTCTCTACATTTTATAAAAATTCTCCTTCATCTAACTACTTCTGCTATTACCAAAAAGCATCACTAGAATTTTTCATTCATCGACTATTGTGAGATAAATTATGATCTTACGGGTTTGTGAACTAGATCATAGTGTTAAAAATTTGTCACAAAATCATAATATGTCTAGCAAAAGAAACGTCAAAACCGTTATTTGTCGTCAAAACTTCTTTGCTGTTGCCTTATTTTTTAATTTAAAACATTGTAGAAAATTTACTAAGAATTATTAGATTGTTTGATGTGTGAAAAACATTTGCAATTTAAATTCTAAAAACAAAATAAGACATGTTATAATGTATTTCCTGTAAAACCAAAAAATTATGGTTTTTTTCACTAATACTTTTGAACTGTGACTATTTAATATTGCCAATTAATGTTAGTGAGAAAAAATTGGTTCACGTATATGCTAAAAGCTATATGTAAGTAAAAATAAAATGTATTATTTTAAAAAGTGTTAAATTAATTATTTTTTATGGATGATCACTTTGTAATTTTTTTGATAAAATATATGTGCGTGAAAGGTCTTCAGACTGTAGAAACAACAATACAGTCGACGCTCGTTATAACGACCACACGTTATAAAGACCATCCTAATATAACGACCGGTGAGAAAACCCCCAACTGTATCCCAATATACTCTATGTTCTACCTCTTATAGCGACCACTCGTTATAAAGACCGTTTTCTGTCTGACGGAGACGGTCGTTATATCGAGCGTTGACTATATAGTACTGGCAGCAGAGGTTCCAGTTCAAAACTGAAAAATGCAATTTTAGTTTAGGGTCATTCCATAGAAATGTCAACCACAGCCGAAGAAGAAAAAAATACCGAAGCGAAAAAAGTATCAAAAAATAAATAAATAAATGAATAAATAAAAATCACACAACATAAGAAGTTAAAAAAAGTAAAAAAGAATTGTAATTATCACTGAGATTAGCCATAATAAATAGTTTGTAGTGTGTTTACTGCTTGTTATTCGATGGTTACGTTAGTCACGTTCCGTTGGTCACACTCCATCTTGAGTAAAATTGACACTTAAGACTAAAAAAATTAAGATTTAATAAATATGTTTAATGTTTTCAAAAGTCAACTTTACACATTTTTAAAATGTACCACTCAATTTTTAACACTTGCTTAACTTTGAGAAATTTTGGCCTCACATCATGAGCATTGATTTTCAGGGTTGCAAAAATGTTACGTTAGTCACGTGCTATTTTGGTTGAAAAAATATCTACTGTCAGAAATTTTGTTTTAAATTCTTAGCAGAAATGATACATAGATACCATTTGCATTGTAAATCCACCAGCATAACTAAAAAATATTTTTTATCCTTTAAGTTACAAGTAAAAAGTTACAAAATCAGCTCTGAATGTTACGTTAGTCACTATGGAATGGCACTTTATTACAGTAAACTAGCAATTTTCAGTTTACTACAGTAAAATTAGCAATTTTAGTTTATTACTGTAAAATTACTTGTATTATAATGTAAAACAACATCTATTTTTTTGCAAAGTATAATCAAAAGACAAATTATGTGCACAGTAAAAAAAGGAACTTTTTTTTTTTTAAAGCAAGCAAGATGAAAATAAAACCTATGCTATAAATATTTCCCAAAACTATCTTTTGAAGAAGAAATTCTTAAACAAGATACGGAGTGACTATGACTCAACTTTAAGAGAAAAAAAAAACTGTTAAAGTTTGAACCATAAACGGGATTCAATTAATCCTGAGCGATGTGTCAAAAGTAGAAACTTCATCCTTATTATCCAAAGCGACACGAATTTCCAAAAGATGTGATCCATGAAGGTCGAATAACGACCACTTTTAACAGATAAAGTGCTTAAGGACCAAGAAGAGGACTTCGGAGAGTCTATGATAGCTAGGTAACGTTTAGATACCACTTAAATGGGAATAGCGGATTAACCATCCCAGGTAGCCCAAATAAAGTTTAAACGTTTTATAAACGTTTTTAAGCGGTTGTTACAGCGCTAATAAAGATTTTACAACCTTTAAAAAACGAAGTGTGCTGATTGGAATATATTTATCAATTCTCTATTCTTCCTGGTTTATTTTGTACTAGCGGTACCCGCACGGCTTTGCCCGTGGTATAAAATTAAAAGTTCATTTGTAAAAAAATGATATAGCAGAAAAAAATACTCTATTTTAGTTATAATTCAACTATAATTCCTTCAAAGTATGATATAAAAATTTGGTATGGACCCTACACTACTTCCTTTTACGTGTAAATTTCTTAGCAGATGCCTTAAGTGCTAAAATAGTGCTTGAAGTGAGTAAGATAACAATTCAAACATTTGCATCCCTAGTTTGCCACGAAACAATGCAAAAAAATGTTTTACAATGATTAATCTCCTAAATATCGCCGATTTTAACATCATTCAGTAGATTTTTCGCAAAATATCGCCAATAGCGCCAAATTGAACCCAAAAAAATTTTTTTTCGCTAAATTTATTGCCAACTTGGCGATATGTCGCCAAATTGGCGTCAAACACTTGGTGACCAAAAGCTTGGCGAGATATCGCCAAGTGGTCGCGCCAATTCATATCACTTTGGTCTGCATTGAAAGCCCTGATTACCCCATAAAAGGGGTAAATCACCCCCTTGGGGACATTCGAATGCAACCCCAAAGATAGGTGCACAAAAATAAGCCAAAAGAAAAAATAAGAAAAATTTTGTTGCTCACAGAAACCAACAGAAATCTTACCAAAGTTTAAAAGAAGAAGAAAGTTTTCTTTCCTAACTTCAAAAACAAAATAATACATTTTCCGAAATGACATACTTTAGAAAGAACGTTGCAATATCGCAATAAGATAGAAGTAAATATACTGAAATAGAATTGAATGCCTAATTGTAAAAAAGTCGCCAAAAAAATAATTTTTAATATTGTCTTTCATTATTTATTAAATGCAATTATTGCTGCAAATTACAGTCCAACAATAAATAATCACATTGCAAAAGTATATTTGGAGCAATTTTTTCTTTTAAACTCAACTGATCCTAAATTTTTTAAGTATTAGTCATAGAAATTTCGTGCATTATTCTTCACAATTGATAATAAAAACAATAAACATCGACAAAGATCAACCAGAAAACGATAAATTAAAAGCTAAATTCGTTCACTCAAGCCATTTGCTGCAATTTGTATTGAAATAAATTAATAATGAAGTAAAATATGTTTTGCAGACGATAAATTTAGAATGGTATCCTGTATTTTAAGGAAAGGACTCGATTTCTCATTTGATTGACAGGTGCCATCTTATCACGGTTTTTAATATTTCATTTGACTAATTTTAATAAGGCTTGGAGTTTGGATTGTTACAAAAACAAATACATTTTTAAAATTATTAAGGGAAAAAGAACGAAATAAAAACGTAACCATGGTAACAACATGAAAAGTTGATTTCCGTTGATAAAATAATTCATTTCATCTCTATTTTCAAACAAATTTTATTCGCGAGCAAAGCCATTTTAGAATCGTTTGGCTTGCTTTACTGAAGGTAAGCCTTGAATTTCGGGATTCTAAACACAATTGTTACAGCTCTCCTGATGATCGTAGAAACTTCGAAAAAATGTCATTTTGTGCAGAAAATTTCAAGCTTTCGAATGACATAAGACTTGAAAATGTGTATGGAATATTTCTTCCCTATTTTATCGAATTTCCTCTAAGAATTCGAATAGAAAAAGAACGAAATGGAATGTTCGAAAAATCGCTTCGAGGTGCAAAACTACATGCTACAAACTAATTTTGTGCCAAGTGGCATGAAAATCGACCGAACGGTTTTGGTGCTACGCGCGTAACAGACAGACAGACAGAAAGAAAGAAAGAAGGACAGACAGAACCACCTTCAGCTTTATTATTAGTAGAGAGTAGAGATAGAGATAGAGATAGAGATAGAGAAGGCATATCAAACGCATAAAAAATTGGAAAATTTTAACCAAAATCATCGCTGAACTCAAAACTGCCATTCGGGAGGTCAGCGAAGCCATATACATATCTTGACACTTCCATGACTTTTGCACTATTTTGTTTCTCTCTAAAATTATATTAAACCATTGATTCCAATCGTATAGATCACATCCTACACTAATTCAATCATCTGCAGTTACCTTTAACATTTGCTTAAAAGTTTTAAAACATTTACGCTAACTTTTTAAAGTTTTAATTTTATTTCGTGCTGTTTAATAAAACGTTTAACAAAGGTTCAAAAATTAGAAAAAAGAATAAGAAGTTCAACAAATGTTCAATTTGAAATTGAATGCTAAATAAAGAAAAGAAAAGTGTTTTTATGTTAAGAACAGCTGATGATTATTACCAAAGATGCAGTTTTGCTTCCTTCAATAAATAATTTTTCCTAGATCTCATTCGTCGTGAGATAAAAAACTTATTTAGAGAATATTCTCCAGGAAAGCAGTCTAAAACTGTTTTTAAACAATGCCAATAACCACGTGACTAGTTATCTACCAATCACAAATTAAATGAATGAAGAAAACGCCAGCCGTTGCATAGTGAAAGCAATAAATAGTTTTCCATGCTGAAAAAAAAAGGAAGAAAGAAAAGAAGAAAAATAAAACAAATTCATTTCTATATTATTCGTAAATACAAAATGTATGAAATTTGATGCGCGTCAAACAAAATTAAATTTAAAAAAATCTTGAGGCCTTGCTATAGCTATTACGATTAAAAGACATTTCAGAAAGCTAAATTTATAAACTATTCGTATAGCTAATTGAGCATGAAAGCTCCCATAAGAATAAATGCTTTTCAGGATCGTTTGCTTCAGTATAGAAAACCAATTATTGTCCGCCGAGACCGATTCTCAATGCAGTTATACTATTCCAGAAAGGATAATGGCCATTGTTAAACGGTCGTAAAGCCACCTGGGCACCTAAGACCCGGAATATGACCGGAATGACATTTAGCCGTTCTTGGACCTATACCGTTTAAGTTGCGAAAGTCACGTGACTTTCCACGCAATATGTTCTGTGGAAGACGGAAATATGAAATATCACGCCGTTGATGCACGACACAACGTTTTGGGGATAGCAACGTGCTTCAACTTAAGTGCAACATGATACTCTGGAATAAACAGGTGTTGGGACAATGTCAGTGCATACAGTGGAGCAATTTTGAAGTAATTTATTGGACATCATTTATTTAGACACTGTTATTAAAGGATAAAGTGGTTCCGATATGAGGTGTCACATAAAATAGTTACTTTATTTCCTTTCTTTTGGCTAAGTATCTACGCATTAGCGGATGTGTGAAAATGTTTCCTATCAGGGTTGATATTTCAAAGCATATGTTAAATGTAGGATGCAAAAGGGGAGGGTTATTTGACGTTTGACTTCCAAAAGTTATGATTTAATTAAACTTGCTGATACTAGTATGGTCATCTAAAACTGTACTATCTGAACTGGTGTTGAAAAAATAGTTTGATGTGCACCTTACGTTTATTTCAAAATTACAAAGCGTAATGTGGAGGCAACAAACATCTGAAAAATGTAACTCGGCAGAGTAATAGATGCTCCTCTGTAAACTGGCCTTCCAATGCCCCCCCCCCATCAGTCAGATCTTATCTACCCCCCTCCCCCCCACACATACACTGCTGGTAAAAATGAAACACGGGGCGGTTTTCTCAGAATCAGTGAACATTCATCGGGGATCAGTGAGTATTCATAATGGGATAGAAATAATTAGACGATAAAAACTTGAAATGTAAAGGTAATCACTTAGCAGTAAAGAGGTTGGTGATTAGAACATTTTCGCTCTCCGTTGTGTTTCAAATTCTTGGAAAAAATGGCACATATTAGCCGCGTACATTGGAAATACACACATTCAACTATAAATGTCTCGTTATACTTAAAGTTTGAAATCGAAAAACTAATAATAACAGCCTTGAATAAAACGTTAGTCACTATTGAATAACCCAATCGTTTATAGAACCTATCATTTCTTCATATTTACTGCTGGAAGTTCTCAAGTAGAATAATTATGCCACAATTCTAATATATTATTTCTCTAGCCTGTTTTTCTGTCACCAAGCCAGCTCTTCCTTATTCTCTTATCAACTTTCATGATTCACTCTGCGCCGGCAAATTGCAAACAATAGACCACTGTTTTTTTTTGTCAGAAACTTATTTTTTCTGGTTATGTAATACATTACTTCAATCAATAGCATCTAAATATTAATGCGCAATGGCACTGTTGGATAGAGCGTCACGATAGAAATTCGGAGATCGTGGGTTCGATCCCCTTGAAATAGGAGTTGTCGCTTTTGAAAAACTTTTTTTTACCGGTTAATTTTGAACCAAATTTCCCAGAATATATAATCTAAACTCATTGTAGGACCACATTTATTTGTACTGTTGCATTAAAACAAAAATAAATAAAATGTTTGTTTTAGCATAAAAACTATTTCTTAAATGCGCTCTTTTCTTGTCTTTTTCTAGTTAATTCCTTAATGCGTCATGTAACTGCAAAACTAAGGCATGGTTTTCACTTCTGCCAGTTGTGATTCAAACTCTCAAAAATTATATAGGAGGTGTTTTAAGTTCATCACTTTTACTTCACTCATGATCCTCTATCAGCTAATAACGAAAAGAAAACATTAGCAAAATGTATTGAAAAGAAATATACGGTGCAACGTGTTTTTCTTTTCTTCTCATGCAAATCTTTGCAACAAGTGAGATTTGACCCTACAACCAAATAGGAATCGATCAAATTGAAATTTTATCCTAAAACTTAAAATGATAATCACAAAATCATAATAATAATAATTTCAGAATCTTTTATCTGCTTTTATGGTCACAAACGTATTAACGAAATAAGATATGTTTCATTGTTTAGCAACAGCAAGTAGAAAAAAGATTAATTTTGTTAACGTTAAGGATATTAGAACGGAAAAATTTACATAATTGATTCCCACTTATGTTTCGAAATGAAACGTTCTGAATATGTTCTAATAAGGCGAGTTAATTTCACAATGGCATTTCCAATAGACTTCATTTCATAAATTGATAAGTCATTTATCAAAGGACAAAAATAATTCGTTTATTCATTATTGCCGCCAAAATATCATTGCGTTTTACTATTTGTTGCATCATTAGCGTCTTCTTAACGACCTATTTTGCTGCTTTATCTATTTTTAAGTAGCTACAGTAATTACTGATCAAAGGGGTTTTTAAGCTAAAGAGAATATTTTACGAAGGCGAAAGTTTTGTTAATTGTAGTCTCAAGTATTGTTCAGTTTCTTACTCGAAATAAACACGGGTGTTACAGACATGAGATAATAATAATTTACAATTCGAACAAGCAATGAGTGTAGCTCAAGTGTGTAGCTAATGGCAGCTAAACGAAGTCACCTTTTATAGTACAAGATCCAACCTTGGCTTACCTACCCTTATAGAGTTTCCCATTACGTTACATATAAAAGCGAATATAGAAATATTACAAACACGGTGGCATAAGGTTGACGAAGCAAATGTGCTCTTATCATAGGGTTGTCGTGATTTCAAAATTTCAACAATTGAGTAATTTTTCGAATTTTCTGCAGTTACCAATTTAAAAAAGATATTTAGCAGAAAGCTCTAAAATTACTGCAGTTTTCTTGCAGAATTTTTTAAAAGCACATAATTCTGAAAAGCACATAATTTCTTAAATAATCAGTTTTTTGCGAAAATGTAGAGTTTTGAGCTGAATAAACGTCATTTATGAGAGATTTAGCTCTACTTTTAATTTTCGAAAAATTGCGGGAAAAATGCAGATTCTTGTACAATTCAAAGATACCTGCATAAAAACTGCAGTTTTACTCAATTGCTGAAACTTCATGTTGTGACAACATTATGATTGGATCACTTTTGTTTAGATAGCCATATGCCATTGTGTTATTAATATTTTTATCTACATTTTGATGCATAACCTATGATGAGATTCGATGAGCGTAGGTCAACTAAAGTCAGATCTTAGACTATTACGTAGGAAATAATTTGTACACTGATGCCCACACAAAATTGAGCTGCGACTTATTAACTTATTTCTTAAATCACCAAAAAATGACGTATTCAAGCGGTAGAGCTGCAAATTAACATTACAAAGGGCAATTCCACGGTAACTTTCGTTACATTTTGACCAACGCTTAGGCATTTAGCACCTCGGTACAGACAAATATTGTCATACAAACCTTGAATAAAAGCTTTCTATGAAAATGACAGTCAAAATCAAAATTAAAATGCAAAAATATTCGACGCATTAAAATTTTTCAAAATTTAGCAGTCAAAATTAAAGCAGTAACTTATGTTACACAAAAAGGGAATGACATATTATGAAAATTGGTTCTAAGGCAAATTTCTGCTCTATTACAGCTGTTTTCTTGTTTGAAGTATAATTTATCAGTTCCTTATAATGCTCAGGAATTGATTTTCATTAATTTAAAAATTTATTTCAAAAATTGGGAATTATGGGAATTTTAGACTGGGAAACTTACGTTACAGTAACTTACGTTACAAAATTTACTTACAACCAAATCTTTATTACAAAAATTAATGAATGTAAATTACAGCTTAGTTTAGATCAAAATATTGAAAATTAACAATTATAAATTGAATTTATAGAAATTTAATACCAAATTCAATGAACAATCGAAAATATTACATAACATAAAACTTTTAAATGCAAACTCGTCACTGTTATTAACAAGTTCAGGTAGGTTCAATTTTTCGAATCACGTTTTCTCATAATAAATTTCATCTGTCGTTTCTGGCCATATATAATAGGTTCCAACAGCAGCCATTACTTTTACTTTAAACTCGTTTTCTTCAATAATTGTCACAACTCAAGGATACAATGTATTTTCGTACTTCATCACACACCATTCACCGGCTTTTATCTCTGTTTTTTCTTCTTGTTCCTTGAAATACTTAACTAAACGAAACCCCACAGTTTGTTCCTTTCTAGTTCTCAAATGTTGATTGTTAATGTGCGGATCTTCAGAAAATAGTTTTGATAAATTTTGCTTTTTCTGACATACTTTAGTACCATCAAGAGTGACTTTTATTTTCGAATCTGTAATATCCACATGACTTTTCACATACCCCTTTTACAGCGCATCTTTCTGCAGAGTTCAGTGGCATTTTAATGCAGAATAAAATATATTTCACCTGTAAGAGATAAATATTTTTATATTTGTTTTTTCCAAAACATATTTCAAAACTTTAAAGCATAACAGAAGTCATTTTTGAATAATTTATAGTAAATTACCTCTTAAATATGCATGCAGTGATACTGTTTAGAGATAATTAATATCTTAAAAGCCAAAAAGAAACATGTAATTCATAATAGAGGTGTATTGTAATCTTATTTAACAAATAGAGATATTTTAAGAAATATGATTAATTTAAATTAAGTAAGTACAGTACATTTAAAGAAATTCTTGAATAAATTACTTCTACTAACCACATAGGTTTATTTCACAATTTACTTTCTTTATAAACGCAAGTATTTAAGTCCTACTTAGGTAACTTACATTACCTGCATATTTCGGTAACTTACGTTACACATTTTGATTGTAGCACAAAAAATTAAATAAACAATATTTTTTAAAAAAACTTTAACTATTTGCTTAATACACACTTATAAGATAGAAAATATAGCATTGTTAACATTGCATTGCCCTTTCTTTATGCACATCATGAACTTTAATATGTTTTTGGTAACTTACGTTACACAGAACAGTGCATTTTTGAAGTTTATATAAATCACATAATTTAAGGGAAAAAATTCGTTTAAGCAATTCACAATATTGAATTAAAGTGTAACAATCAATATTCTTCCTTTAAAACAGTTATCTAAAGCAAAAAATTGAAACTTACCAACGTTGAAAGATTGATCATTTGCTTTACCAAAAGTTAAATATTCCATTTCCAACTTCAAAGTGCTGCCAAACTAAAAATACTACATTCTTGAAAAAAAATTAGTATAAATAATAAACTTCAAACATTTTTAAATCAAAAAATATGCAAAACAGACGCATTGCTGTAGTTTTATTTTTCCAACGCTTTTCCACACTTGCATGGAATTGCCCAAAATACATTTGGAGGCTTATTTCTAAAACAGCTTTTCTTTTCTGCAGTTGGTGCAAAATTACTGTGAAAGAACTCAATGTAAAACAGTAGGTGGACTAACTTCTAAATCTTTATAAACAGTATTAATATAGAACGAGAATTAGGGATCCCAGACTGAGCAAGAAAAGCAATTGAGAGGGCAAGTAAATAAAGGTGATATGAGACAATTTTTGAAACTTTTTACCGTGGATGAAGGTGCTAAATCCATCAGTATCTTGTCCCCTTAGTCACAGAAATGTTTGGTAACTAAGAATATGACCATGTTTCACCTGTTAAGAAAAATCTTTCAAAAAATTTTCCAACATTTTTTTTTTTTTTTGAAAACTTTTTCTAGAAATTAAAAAACTTAGCACATATCACCTTTATCTACTTACCCCTTCAATTGTTTTGAATGCCGGAAGTTGCGGATTCGATTCTCACCGATGTCCTGGGTGTTTCTTTCTTCTCTCTACTGATGAGTAAACATTTATTATAATGTTCTGCGCGTAAATAAAGGAATTAAACTGCGTGTTAATGTCTTATTAAGAAGTACACCCTCTTTGTGAGGCACTGCCAATATTGGTTTCCCCAGCTGTGAGACACGACAACAAACTAAAACATGAACATAAAGTTTGTGTCTTGATTGCTATTATGACAATCAAGTCCTCAGAAGACACGGCCGCAATAGATATGACTAGACCCAATTGCATGTTTAACTAATGCTTTAATAAAGCAGCTTCAACTGCATAAGTACTTCTTTTCCTTTATTCATCAAGAGCTGATGATGTTAATACAGTAAATGGCTTTGCGTCTTCTTAAGTATCTCAATCGAGGATGGGCACATACTTTTTTGGTGTTTTTGTATTTTATTATGTTAACTGTTTTATCAAACGTTATTAAAGCTTCCTTTTTCTAAATTTTTAAATTCCTCAAATTAATTTGCAAAATAAAATTTTCATTCTTCTTGCTACAATTATTTTTCTACGAAATATGCAGCATGAATATCAGTCAAGTTGCAAGAAATAACCGAAGTTACTTCTTGAGAAATTTAAAAACTTGATATGTTTAATGTTCTGCACCTTCTTTACTGCTCCAGAATCTTTGAGATTTAAGAATTAAAAAAATATTTCGATGCATATAATATTTCTAAGGAATGCTCAACAAATTTAAAAGCAGTTGAATGCAGGCATAATCCATGTTGACTAACAGCGTGAGACAAAGAGAACTGTCACTGATGATAACGGATGATGATTCATCAAACGGTCTAAATGAAAGTACAAAAGCACAGGAAATTTGAGTTGCAATGTTTAGTCGCAAATAGCTCAGGAGTTTGACTAAAATCTTTCGAAAATTAAGTTTCAGTTTTCCAAATTAGTTGAAACAATTTTCAAAAAATGTACGTTTCTAAAACATTTTTTTTAAATAATTTTTTTAACAATGGGTGTTAATTTTTTTTATTTTTTAAATAAGTTCACAAAAAGAACATTTGTCTGTTAGTTTGTCTTCTAAAACGCGAGACCATTAACTGTTTGATATACTGCTGAAGTCCTAACTCAGGGGTGACCAACCTTTTTAGGGAGCGTGCCACTATCTGGAGAGAAAAAGCTCAGCGTGCCACATTGTATTTTTCCATCAAACTGAATTTTTTAAAAAGTTAAAAATAGATTTTATGTTGGCTGACTATGTAATTCTTACTCAATGAAACATTTTTTCTCTTAAATCTGAGTAATTTAAATCTAAATGATAATAAAGATAAAAAAAGTCCGAACTTAAGAGTTATCATTAGTAAACATTTTTATAGGTTCTGTCAGTTGGCTTATGCTTAAAATAGAGTCAAATAACATCAAACCTTCTATTCTAAAAAATAAACAGTCTGCACTCAATCTGGTTTATGAGTCTATCTTTTTTACCAAGTCTTTTATTTTTGGATTAGTTTTTGAGAATCCTAAGAAGTTTGAGTGTTTTAAGTGCTATCATTAATATTCAACGGTATTTCGATTTTTCTGCATTCATAACAGAAAATATTTCTTTAGAAGCGTTTTTAACCAAATCTACAACAGCATCAGACGGCTAAAGTGCGTAAATGTGAAAAAAACTTCTGTTACAAATGCCCAAATTTCTTCACAATGTGGGTGCTTTTTTGTTGAAGTAATCTCTTATAGTTGATTACCAATGTAAAAGATCAGTAATTTCGATTTGGATTTCAGAAGGGTAACAAGTAGTGTCTTGCAGAGAAATAAACGAAGAATTTGAAAAGATCAGCATTTTTTTATGATCCTGAAAATCATCAAACCGAACACTGAATGAATACTTAAAATCGGTGTAAAATTTTCTCCACATATCATTAGAAAATTATTAATTTCTGTTGATACTTTCAGTATAAATTTTTAATGTTTTATTCTTTTTTCTCCAAAGTAGAGAGAAAGAAACTGAAGTTTCATCATAAAAGAATATAGATGGCCTCTACTGGTTTAGGATTTTTTTTTTGTGCAATCTTAAACTTAAATTACTTAAACGCAGGAAATTAAGAGATGACATAGCTAAACTAATTTGTTATTCTCCTTTTCTAAGTAGCCAAGTCCTCATTGCTTTCCTTCCAGATATTTTGAAAACACACTCCCTAAAATTCTAAAATCTTTTGACTATTTTTCCTTTGGATAGCTATTGCTCATTTTAATGAAGTAGTAACTTGCCATACTCTCCTTTTTCTCCTGGGAAAAGTTCACAAAACATTTCGAGCTCTAATTCGTAGTTTGTTAATACAGTGAACGCTACAGGGTCACCAACAGAGAAAAAGTCTCATTCCTTGGCACGGAACTTGTGATAGATAATTCGATGACACTTTTGAAGTTTTTTTCCCAAACTATTTTCAAGTAATGTAACAAAAACAATTTAAGGGTCTTCATTTGTGCAATCATACCGAATTTTGTCCAATCTGGTTTCTTAATTTTAGTTGCAGAGTTTGTTTTTTTTTAATTTCATCACCCGTAGCTGAAACTGTTGCAGATCAAGCATCCATTCTGCAGCATCGACAGGAAGCCCCCGCCCCGAACTAAAATTTTTGGGAGGGGGAAAATTATCAATTTGCCGAATGAAGTTCTAATTTTATTGAATGATAAAATACAAGCATGCACATACGTCGTACATGCATAACATTTAGTGAGAAAAAAACATTAGGCATCTTTTAAAAAACAATTTTAAAAATTAAAAAGAACAAATAATCTCAATGTTGCAATATTGTCTTCAAATTGTCGAATCGTCAGTAAAATGTGCCGAATACGGAAATTATTGGGAGATCACAGTGACCTCCCATCAGGGCACTCCTGAGCATCGAAAGTTTCATTCGCGTCAAGCACAAATATGCTTTACAAAGCTGTGTCTGTAGCGTCACAACTTTCGCTGGATGTCCGAAGCTAATGCTAAGTACTTTGCAAAATTGTAGTTCAGACAATTTGTAAGCCAGCCTAGTGACACTTAATTGTCACAATATCATTATATTTATCAGTTTAAGGGCTTTGGTTTTTTTTTTTTTTTTTCAATATTTTTGAAATCGACACTTTTTCCTCCGTTTTTGGATTTTTTTCAAAAAGGCTTCGCGTGCCACTGTTACTGGTCTGCCGTGCCACATTGTGGCACGCGTGCCGCGGGTTGGCCACCACTGTCCTAACTGCTTTAATAAGTCGATTGAATTTTAAACTCTTCATAGCTTGGCGTAAGTAGAATGGTTTCCAATACTGGATGAAAGACAAACTGAAAAGAAACTAAAACCCAATGAAGAATGCTCTGATTATTTTTCAGGAAATTGATTACTACGTATCTTCTAAGGATATTTCTTCCTTTCTTCTTCCCCAGTCCTATAAAACTACTTTCCGGTTCTTTTGCTTTTTCTGAAATCAATTCACATTGGAGGAAGCTGTTCGTTGTTTACATATTGATTGTGGTAGCTACAGTATCAGATTTCGATTGAAAAATTTGCTTCGGCACCAGAAACAAAAGAATTAACGACAAAAGGATGACACATTTCAATTTCGTTTCAATATATCTCGGGAAGATTTTTTTTTCTTGCAGCGTTAAAGAATTTCTTTAAGATGTATATTGGGAGAGAATTAATAACGGACTGTATATAAAACGAGCGAATTCTTATTTTATTTTTGAACGAACTGATATGTAACAAGCATTTATCTTTGAACGAAGTTGTACGAAAACTCAGTGTGAGAACAGGCTGAGATCATAATTTCTTTTAAAGCTACACACATACGCAATTATGCTTTAAATTGCGCGCCTTGATTTTCGCTGATCGCATACCGGTCTAACAGACAGTAATATGGCATTTGATATTCACTGCAAAAAATGTCAGGTTATCATTGTTAAAGGGTCACACAACTTCTGTAGTAAGTCGTGAAGATTTTAGCATTGAAAACTGAAAATTACGTCTGTCCTTGGGAGCCGAGAAAGGGATTGTTCCGATTAAACCTTTCAATACTTTTAATTTTAACACATACCGTCGGCCCCGCTTAATCGGGTAACGGATAAACGAATAACACGCTTATACGAATAAAACGTCCTGGAACCGAATACTTCCCCACGCCATTGACGCAATGTTGAACATCGCCGCTTAAACAAATACCCCGCTTATAACCTAATAATACTTCTTGGAACCGTCAGTATTCGTTCAAGCGGAATGACAGTACTATCAATTGATGATAAGACAGTTTTAATTCCTATAAGGATTATGATGAGTAGCCCCCCCTCCTCGTCCCACAGGTAAATCGTGGCTGCGCTACTATTTGACATGAGGTTGAAAATCCCTTAAACTTCGCAGAGATCTAAGAAAGGTGCTTAAGTATAGAAGCGTATTTACTTCGTGGAAAAAACGTTTTGAGATAATAATCAAGCTAAAAAAAACAGATTTTATTAAATCTGCAGGAATATTGTTCAAATCAATGCAAAACTGCATAAACACCCTATGTAAATAAGGCGAATTAACCAGTCGACGCCTTTCATTTTGGCAAGTCCCAACAAAGAGATTGCGCCAATAGTCACCTGACTTATCTACATAAAAGGTAGGGTTCAACTACAAAGTCACCCAATCATTCCCAGTCGCAGAGCTCAGATGGTTTTATGTGCCTAACAATACCCATAATTCTCTCTCGAATGGGAGAACTAAAACGAGAATTGCTCTCCAAGGACAATAATGAGTTTTCTATATTTAAGCAAAGTATCCCGGCAAAGATATGCTATCACGAGGTTTGCTTCCGTACGGAATTAACATTGAGTTCATTAGCAGATTTCGATTTCCTGCTGTTGTTTAAGAATAATACGTTTTCGGTGCTTGAAACGTGATTCTATGTGCTTGTAGCTCAGCGTTTATTTTCATTTCACTGTTTGGAAATGTGAGACGTCTGTTTCGAAAATGCACACTATTGTATTCCTAGAATTTGTTTTTATGCTAATGGTGATAATACGATGAAAATATTGTTTGGTTTTTGTGTGTCGCATTCTTGATAAAGTAACGTTACTGTGCAGCTCATACAAATGCAGCAGTTTATTGTAACATTTTGGAAAACAACTCTTGCTTATGGAATATCTCTTTTATAGTAGCTATTGGTCCAGTACTAATTATTAGCTTTTAATAATTTTACTTATGTCGTTAGTTGAAGTAACACGCTTTTAATTCTTCATAAAAACAAGAATAAATGGTAGCGACTAAGAAGTTAACTCTTAATAAAGCTAACAAATGTTCAAGGAAGCATAGAATAGAACAGCAAAAAGAATGCAAATAGTGCAGGTTTTGGATGCTTTCTTTGCTTTACGTCATCAGTTTAAAAAAGTTTTAGAGTTCTTTTTACTTTCTTCTATATCTAATATATAGAAGAAAGTATTGGATTCGTGAAAATTTTCGAATGTCGAATTTTGACGGATTTGCACGTTTTGAGCTGCGCTGAGTCCATTTCAATCATTTTTGAAAAATGTCAGTCTGTGTATGTGTGTGTGCCTGTGTGTGTGCCTGTGTCAGTGTGAGTGTGTCTGTGTGAGTGTGTGTCTGTGTGAGTGTGTGTCTGTGTGAGTGTGTGTCTGTGTGAGTGTGTGTCTGTGTGAGTCTGTATGTGTGTGACCAGTTTTTGTGGCCGCGCTAGAACAAAAACTACTGCATGAAATCGAACAAAAATTTTTGTACACATGTACCACCATGTGAACTGGTGCACCTGACTTTTTTTAGTGAATTATTCCAAGGGGGGTGGAGCAATCGCACGTGTTTTGCGCGTAGGTGATTGCTATATCTCAGGAAGTAACCGGCGGAATCAAACGAAAATTGGTCCATAGGTAGACCCTATTGAGTACAGGTGCTGATTCAATTTGTGTGTCAATATCTCAAAGGGGAGTGGAGCAATCAAAAGTGCTTACTTTGTATTGTGTTGCACCTACTGTATCTCGAGAAATATTGCTGCGATATGAATGAAATTTGGAATAACACTTACTCAATATGGAAGCAAGCATCGATTAAATTTTGGCGTTAATCGCCCCAGGGGGAGGGTGGGGTGATTTTTGCGCTTAGTCAACAAGGCGAAAAATTAATTCATTAAAAAATCGCTTTCATGCTATTTAATTATCAAAACAGCTGAAAACTTTCAATGATTTGAACTTTTTAACTGTTGCCAATTTCTTTTTACTAACAAATAAAATGTTTGCAATTAATCTAAACAAGGCTTTTGCAATGATTTCCAATTTCGCTCATTGATTTTGCATTTGCAGGGTTATTACGATAATCGGGAAATTGGAGCTGTCTCCAATTATTCGGGCGAGTACGTATTTTTCTTTTTTTTGTAACCGGAATTCAGAAGATAGATTTAGAAGAAAGTTTCGTGACGGCCACGACAACTTGTTTCATAATTACCTGTTTTTATTTTGTTATAAGAGACTTTAATTTGATAGTGTTGGGGAGAAAATTGTTTCGAAATGGCATTTTGGATATAAGCCCAATTTGCAAGTATTTTGTCCCATTGAGTTTGGAACACATAGAAATTAAATGGTATATGCAGTTGTACGAATAAACTCCAGTTTGTTTCAACAGAAAAGGCGTGAACGTAAACATTGTCAAACAAGACCATATTGCTTAAGGCAACTATAGATAAAATAACATGAAAGGCTGTGAATTGCCTTATCCATCAGGCTTTATTAATTGGTTTTCATATATTCCGATTGCTATGAGACAAAAATCTTTTGATTGATATCATAATTGTAATATTCATGTCTTCGGTTACATTACCAATTTACAGTTATCGATCTAAGCGTTGTAGGCAACAAGTTGCTATTAAAGTAGGTAATTACAATATCACTTGAAAATAAAAAAAAAATATATATTAAAAATTTGTATTTAGAAAAAAAAATACTTCCTGGTTTGCGTGATGTTTATTGTTAAAAATAATCTTTATTAATTTAGAGAACGCAAATGACAGTGAAAGTTTTTTGCTAACTTCAGTAAAGTAATTTATTTAAATTAAACATTTCAGAACAGGCGTGAGTTCAATAAAAATGAATCCGATTTTACAATTTTTCAGAAATAATCAATTTAATTATTACTCTATAACTCTTCACCGGCATTTAAGATTGACAAAAAAATATTACTTCAAATTCTCTTAAAATGACAACAGGTATTTAAAAATAAAAGCTACGTCAAAAGTGAATTTTGAAAAGAAAACTCCTTTACCTAAATAATTTAAAGTAGTTTTCCAGTGCTTAACAACCAAAAGAACTTCCCCTAAACGATTTAAGAAGAAAACGTTGATAACCTGTCCGAAAATGAGAGGAACTCAGAGAATTGAAATCATGTTTCTGCGTAACACAAACAAGCATCGAAACGTTTTCCCGCGAAAGAACATTCTTACCTCTGATGTCTGACATATGCTTCTGGATAACACGAGAAATTCAAAATGAATATTCATGAAGAATGATTTTCTCGGAATTTGCGTTCTACTTCATTTGGGAGGATAAACATGTCACAATCATACGAAATTTATTTGAAAAATTCTTGAGTTTTAAAGTTTTTCATGAACTGCAGTTAATCTTTCCGAAGTTACTATTTTATCATTTTATATAGTATGAGTAAATTTAAGAAAAGCTTCGAGATAAATGGATTTCGTATCTTTAAGAGATACTATTTCGGTTTAGATTTTGTCAGATAATTAAATTCAAAGCTAGCGTTTGCGTTTAACAAAAGTTAAATAATTTTGTGGGGTACGATAATATGATGAGACTCAAAAGATCACAAAATAGACCTGATCTTAACCTGATAATCATTGAAATTAAAATTCTTTAATTAACTAAATACACGTGCATATCAATAATCTGTTGGTCTTCGATAAAATGAAGAACACTTCTCTATCATTGTAACAAAACCAGGGTTTTTTAATGCAAAAAATAATTCTTTATCAACCGTTTAATTTCCTTAAACTCAAAAGGTCTGAATTTTGTCGTACCGTAGATTAAAGCTATGGTTTAATTATTCGGAAATTTACCATACACGAAATTGACAATTTTCAATTGCTAACACTTCAACCTTAACAATGAATAATTAACATTATTTAAGCATTTCACTTACTATCAGTTGTCTTAGTATTCTACACTTTGCTTTTCGCGCTTAGTCGTTTTATTGTTCAAATTATGATAGTGGAAACCTGGGTAGGGGATTTTTTTTTTAATTTAATTACATTTTTATCTAATTTCTTTGTATTTGAAATGCAAAAGCAAAACTAACTTTGGACATTTCTTAGTATCCTGACAGCACAGACAGTTCCGCAAATGTTTTCGGCCTGATTGCCTAACTTTTGCAACTGTGAACTCACTCACAAGGCTCCCTGTTTATTGCATTTAACTAAATAAAAAAAGGGTTAAAAAATAGTTTGTTTAAATAAAAAGCAAAGTATTAACAAAAATAAATACTTGCATAACTCTCCTAGATATAACCGTACCGGTATCGTACCGTACCAATTGTTTTTTCGTCTGTTCCACGACAGGAAAGAAATTATTTTACATGCTACCTCACTGCAGAGAAAGGGTATATCCAAATCTTTCAATTGTAATGCTATAACAAAACACATGAGTCAATCTCTTAAGGTATTTTAAGAGGATTTACTTTCAGAGAAACTTTCATTTAGCGTTCATTTAGCGCTAATTGTATATTTTCGAAGCTACAGTAAATCAAGTCTCAAGTACAACTGTTTCTCATTAGTATAGCAGCAGGAAGCAAATTAATAAAAATAAATTTTTATTTAAAAATTGATCTGACTTAAAGGAACGTTTTTGAGCCTATCTATAACTGATATCAAGAGAGCCTTCATACTACCACAATATAAAGGGAAAAAATCACTTCATTATTTTTTAAAAGATAATCAACCAGCACCTGAATATTTTTTTAGGAATCAAGTAGTAATAAATTTGAGCCTCGATTATTTCATAACTATTCTTTTTGGAATTAATCCTCTTTATTTCAGAATGCATCATACAAAAAATAATTGAGAAATAATGAGTTTACTTATGATTAAATCGTAACTGGGGCAAAAAATAAACCCTAAAACGAGCAATTGGTGTGATAAAAAAATATTTTTTTTTGCTAAAAAAATAGTACCAGAAATTCGATTCGGAGTATTCCGTGGCCAAAACCCGTAAATGTGCAGATAAGAAATTTGATAAGCTTGGCAACTTAGTGCACCTTCATATTACCTTACTATCTGTGGCACTAAATAGTTAGTATGGCACTATAGAGACACTATGGAACGCGTCTATTTCTGCGAAAAATGGAGTAGACAACTGTACTACCGTTCTAAGCATTGAAGTCGTATCTGCCCTTTTGTGAAGAGGAAAAAGATTTTTTTCTCTCTCTCAAGTTGCCTATGAATCAAATACATAAAGGTGCAAAACTGTTTACAGAAATTTCTCCTTTTGAATTAACCCGCAGATACGACTTTCGCACTACGCGCAGCAGTATACCTGCTGGGGGTTGGCGCAACTCGGAGAGCTGTACACTGTAAAACAGTTTTTACAGTATAATACAGCTAATGTTATAGTAATAAACAGTAAAAATTGCTAACTTTACAGTAATAAACTGTAAAATTGCTACTTTTACAGTACTAAACTGTAAAATTCCCAGTTTTACCGTAATAAACTGCCAGTATTATACTGCTGCTTGTCCAGTATAGTACAGCTAAACTTTACGGCAATAAACTGTAAAATTGCTAACTTTACAGTAAGAAACTAAAATTGCTAGTTTTAAAGTTTATTACTGTATGTTTAAAGTTTTAAGTTGGAACCTCGGCTGCCAGTATTACACTTAAAAAACAACAGCTCATTTTTTGCAGTGTAAGCCTAATGACATGAATATCTGACTCGCAATTAGCAAACTAACAGGTTAGACACAAGATTTAACTCGTTACAACTTCTTTTCAGGGTTTCTCTTGCAATGAATGATTCGTTCAAATAAAATATTTATAAAATAATTATTATAGAACAGTGATTCTCAACCGGTTGTCCTTGAGAACCTCGGTGGTGGTCCGTGGGAGAACTTAACAACTAAATATTAAAAAATATACACTGCTCAAAACAATTAGGAGAGCAGGCAAAAAAGTGAAGAAAACCGTGCAAGTCAGCCACAGATTGGCATACAATGGATAGTACATGCGTATCAGTGCGCAATACAGAAGAAAAGACCTAAAATCTTCGGAATCAATCTTTATCTCTTTGAAAATGTGGAAAAAACATGAAAAGGTGATTTAGGGCAACAATTTGGTTACATGTAAAAAATAAAAAAAGGTACTGTTTAGACATGATGCATGAGTTTTAATAAGGCGTGCGGTCTCCTTGAACAGCTAAGACTGCTGCACACCTGTTTGGCATGAATGCGATAAGGTTATCGATCTGACTTTGGGAATAATATTCTACTCCTCAAGAAGTGCAATCTCCAAGTTTCGGACAGTAACAAGCGACCTTGGTTGCGCAGCAATGCATCGTCCGAGCATGTCCCAAATATGATTGATTGAATTTAGGTCAGTCGTGCACGCTGGCTATTCCGTACGCTGTTTTTTTTTTTCAGTTTCAAGCATGTTCTCCACCAGACGAGCTCTCTGCGATCGAGCATTATCGTCTTGCGAAACAAAGGGATCTTCAATTGCTCAAGCGTGAGGGATGACATGAGGTCTCAGTATCTCGTTTGCATACCTCCGGCCTGTCAAGGTGCCATTCCAAATGATACGCAGGTCCGTACGTCCGCCTATGCTGACTCCACCCCATACAATCCAACCAGTTTGTCTGTATTGTGACTTTTCACGAACGAATGCGGGGTTATTTCGATTGTCCTTGTCCCTCAATACCAGAACAGGTCTGGTGTCACTCTCCAGACTGAATCGAACTCGTCTGTAAACAGCACTTGGCTCTAATCATTTTACTCCCCATCTCGATGTTTAGCAGCCCATCTTCTTCGGGCCACACGGTGACGTGGGGTTAACGAAATGCAGATCATTGGCTTACGTGCATAAAGGCTTCCCTCATGAAGCCGATTACATACTGTTTGGCTTGACACTCTTCGCCCTATTGTCAAGAGCAACTGTCTTTGCAGATGTGTAGCATTCTCTATTCTGTTTAGAAGTGCTGTTAACCATATATACCGGTCAATAGTTGCTGTAGCGGCAAATGGCTGACCTTGCCCTGATCGACGTCTAACATTTCCTGTTTCTTGCAATCGATTCCATAGCCTTAAAACATTTCTGACGACTCCAACATCATCCGCGGCACTATGTTGTGTTTGGCCGGATTCCAGCCTGCATATAACACGACATGGGATGGATTCCGGTAAATCGCGTTGTTGAGACAGTTTCAAGTAACCTTGCCTCCCCCCCCCCAAAAAAAAACTACTATGTAATCGAATTTTACAGTTGCGGCAATAAGATGGACGTTACTGCAACATCCCGATTTCTGCATTTATTTCCTTTTTCTGGCTTTTGACGTCATTAACTCTTATTTACACATAAAGTTTTCTTCTTCCGTTTCGTGGTAAGATTTAAATTATAGACGATTCATTTTATGTTACTTATTGATATACATCTTTGCGTAATTTTGCTAAAACCATTTGCTCGCCTAATTGTTTTGAGCAGTGTATATAATACTTCTTTAAAACTAAATTAAAAATTACATATTTCGCTGAGAGTAAGTGACATAAACACATTTGTCTTCGTGATTATCAAATGTGTAATAATTTACTTAAACGGACACACAACCAGAACAGTTTTGGAGTCATGTTGAAACTAAGCTTCAAACGATGTTTTGAGATTGAACATTCCATGTCTAGGAGTGCATAAGTCTTATACAGACATTTTGCAGTCATTAATCGACTGTTGACTGACTGTGGGATCCCCGCAGAACTTATATAATTAACAGCACTCAACAGCATTGGGAGGACGCATATACTCAAACATTAACTGAACTGATTACTATTTACTGGATGACTACTTACAGATGTGAGCAATAAAATATTTACAATGTCCTACTTTAAAATGTTTTGCAACTACAGGATACCACGGCATCCGGTCTGACTCTAGTAGATGGTACCACAGTACCCGCTACGTATGTCTGTCCGGCAATTCTTGACAGCAGTCAAGTATTACACTGTTCTCACTGTTTTGCCAGCTCGAAATGATGAAGCTTGCAACGCTACTACACGCTCCTTAGGGAAGGCTTGTCGGCAAGTTTTGTAGAGGCATGTCAGATAGACCCCACATTATTTCCATAGTTTCTTTTCTTATAACTGCAGCAGTCATGTTATTTATAATAGGAACTACAATAGTTAAGATTAATATATTTTTTTAAATTTCATTTAATCACCATAAAATTTGATTAAAATCTGATAAAATAAATGTAACAGTGAAATTTAATTCAGCTGCGGGTTGTGTGATCCGCAGACATATGCGAGCTAGGAATCGCTGGTGCATAGTAAAAGAATATCAGGAGTAAAGAGTTAAGAAAAGGCCAAATCATACATTCCGTTTAACAAAACATAATTTTAGATTAAGCTGTATACTGGGAAGCCTCTGCTTTTCCTTTAACTGTAGTTATTTTGAAATGACTAATTTGTAGCTTCAAGAAATAATCATAACGATGTTTGCTACTGGAATTTTTCAGCAGTTTGCGAAATCAAAAATTTAACCATCTGAGACATAACTAATCATTTACTTCCGTGCTTATGGGTAAATAGCGAAACTTAAATAGAAAGGTAAACAAGAAAAATACTTTTGTCGGTAAAATAATCCCGTTCATTAGGCTGAAAATACAGTCAGGCCCCAAAGCAGAATACTTAGTGATGTTCTGCAACGCAAAATTATTTGCCCAAAATTGTTCTGCAAGATAGATTTATACATTATATATTTCCCGTCAAAATGTTACCAAAAAGTGTTTTCTTATTTTTTCATATAATGTACTGCAATTTAAAATTTAATGAAACACAACCAAATTGAAAAGGAAAAAAAAAGTTAGAATCACAGAACAAGCATAAAGTGGAATAAACAGCCTAAAACTGTAAGTCTGTCTGCAATTTCAAGAAAAAATCTCTTTTTTTCATCATGAAATCGACTGTAACAGAATGGACATCCAACACTTCAAATTAACTACCATAAGAAAAGAATGAGGCTCACCCTGGTTGTTGACGATATAATTCAATGTAGCAAGCTAATCACGGCAGTTATACTACCTATATTTTTAAAAAATATATATCAGATTGAATGCAATTGGTTATTTTATTTCCAAAAGGCTTGTAACAGAGTGGACAATTCGAAACATAGAAAAACTAGGGATATGGATAAATAAGTGTTTTGGGGGGAAATTTTTTTCATTTGCGTAATAAACTGCAGAAATGGTGTCAGAAGCATCTTTTGTGCACTGCAGTTATTTGCAGTCATTTATTTTGTTGTTACATTTCAGTTTAATTTTAAATCACATTTAAAATTATAGCAATTTGAAGCTGGGACATGTCATTTTCTCTTTCTTTTGACAAAGATAATTTTTGTTGTGTCCTTTCTAAATGGATTATACCTAATCAATTGATACTTGATGGCACAAAATTAAATGGAAAACCAATAAAAAATACACTTAATGGGTGGGAGTTATTAAAATTGATTTTAAAAAATTCTAAAGTCTCGGACATGATTTGTACCATTTTCGTTGGAATAACCCATATATGCTTGCGTACTTACACGCTGTCTGGAATAGAGAGAGTCACGAAATTATTTGCACTGTTGTTCGCCTTCGACGAATGTTTCAAGTCATCAAAGATCACCAGAAAAGAAGTTGTAATGCCCCTTTCTTTGGGCCACACCAGATTTACTCATAGACATCTGTTTTACCATGAACTAGTTCCTTTATGTAACACACGTAATGTCAATCAGACAGTATTGCATAATCAATGGAGGTTGCCTCGCGATTGTCCAAATTTCAATCATATTCGTTTCAGAGTCTTTAGTCATTTTCATCCTTCTTTGAAAGATTTGTTAGAGAAAATGTTCCTTCTTCAGGCAGATTGGATTTCTGTTTTTTACTATTCAAAATTTAAAACTTCATTGATGTGTTAATTTCAGCAAAAAATTTCTTAATTCTACAGGCTCTTTCTTCAAACATTTTCATTTTGACACCTTTACTTTTAAACAATTATTGTTTGGCTCAGCATACCTATTAAGGCTTTTATGCCCAAAATCCATCAAATCAACTTAATTTTTTAACACCATGGTAAAGACGATAATTATTTTTAAAATTTGTTTCATTTTTCTATGAAAAGTTTGAATTAGAAGGATTTCATAAGTTTGCAAATACTTCTTATTTTATTTTTATTAATTCATATTTTAAATGTTTTAGTTTGACAAATATATTTATAATCATGTTATTAATGCTTACTATACATATATATACTTCATCATCGGTCCAGAAATTTAGTTCAAAAAACTCAAGTTCAAAAAGTTCAAGCTCGGCATTGGGACGTTAACTAATTTCCGGATCGCAGAACAAATGTTAAAAACATTTTTCCGATTGGGGGGGGGGGTTGTACTACACCTATTTTCCTTATTTTAGCCTGAAGTTATTTGTTTCAAATATAATTACTTCGTCCCCGCGATTCTCTCAAGCGGAAAATTTTTTTTAAAATAATTTGAATGACTATTTTTAGTTCAAGCTCCGTCAGAAATTCTGCGGCTAAAATGTGAAATCTCGAGAAACTTGAAAGGAGACTCCCCCCCCCCCCCCGCGTTTCTCTTACGCGAAAAAATTGTTTTAAACATCATTTGAATAATTTTCACTGCGAGTTCCGTGAGTGCAATTCTGCGGCAATATGTGAAATGCCGCAGAACTTAAAACAAAGCTTTGCCCCCGCGATTCTCTCACCGGAAAAATTGCTTTTAATTCAATCTGAATAACTAATTTGCTGTCAAAATGATAAGGCCCGCAGAACTACAGACTTAGCTTGTGTCCCCTCAATTCTTCCGTAGGAAAAATTAGTTTAAATCTTAATTTGTTCTGTAAGATTCGTCACAGCAGTTCTGCGGTCAAAACGTAATGACAGGCGAGTCCCCCCCCCCTCCCTCCCGCGATTCTCTCACGAGGAAAAAATGTTTTGAACATTGTCGAATATCTAATTTGTATCTCAAGTTTCGTCACTGTTCTGCGGATAAAATGTGTAGGCCCGCAGAATTTCAAACGAAGCCGTTTTCCCGCGATTCTTTAACACGGAAGAATTAATTGTTTGAAACAAAGTTTAAATAACTGTAGTTTGTACTGCAAGTTTCGTCACTGAAGTTCTGCGGAAAAATGTGTAGGCCCCGCAGAACTTCAAACGAATCCCGCTCCCCGCGACTCTTAAACGCGGAAGAATTAATTGTTTTAAACATAATTTGAAAAACTATTTGTACTACACGCTTCGTCACTGAAGTTCTGCTGCCAAATGTGAAAGCTCGAAGAATTTCAAGCGAAGCTTACGTCCCCGCCATCTGAAGTTCTGCGGATAAAATGTGAAGACCTGCAAAATGTGAAGACCTGCACTTCAATTGAAAACCTGCGTCCCAGCGATTCTCTTGCGAAAAAATTGTTTCAAACATAATTTGAAGAATTGATTTGTGTACTATCGCAAGCTTCGTCACTTAAGATCTGCGGCTAAAATGTGAAGGCTCGCAGAATTTCAGACTAAGTTTGCGTCCCCGCGATTCTCATGCGGAAAAAAAAAAATCGTTGGAAACATTATTTGAATAACGAATGTGCACTGCAAGTTTCGTAGCTGAAGTTCTGCGGTCCAAATAAGAAGGACTGCAGAACTTCAAACGAAGCCTGCGCAAGTGTCATCACTGAAGTTCTGCGGAAAAAACAGGAAGGTCCTCAGAAGCTCAAGTCAAGTCGTCCGCACGTCTGCCTGTGGTCTATATGGCAATTTTCACGGCACTGGCTACGGCGCCGGTATTATTGCCTGCTGCTCTGCGAGACATGTCTACGAACGAAGCGTTTTTTTTTTTTTTTTTACTTTCGAACGATAACTTTTTTAACTCGGGTTTTTTTTTTTTTTTTTTTTTGCTTTCGAGCTCGCGCTTTCGAGTTATAACGTTTTTTTTTTTTTTTTTTTTTTTTTTTTTTTTGGTTGCTCAATTTTGAACAGAGTTGTTCTGCAGCCCGATGTCTGTTCTGCGACGTACGTCGCCGATTTAGCAGTATTCTGCTTTCGGGCAGTCAGGTATCATAAGAATTCGCTTTCGTTCAAAACGTTCCTTAGCATCGCTTATGAACTGACATTGGAATTTGAGGCGTCAATAATTTTCGAAAAGAAATAGCAATTAAAAGCAATTTCCTCCAACTAAAATGTAAACCATGAAATGTTTCTTCATTTAAAAAATTGTATTTTTCTGCATTATTAAATATTCCTTGCCAAGTAACCGATAATTCACTAAAAGGAAATCGTGTTTCTGTAGCTTTACGTTAGATATTTTAATTAGTCGTCATTATATTTTAATAAATCGCTGCTTTAAAACAGCAATCGGATTTCGCTTGTTTCTTTTACTAATAAATAAGTAGCTGATCGCTTATTAATTCATCTTGGAAATTTCAATAATTAAGGAACTAAGCTTCTTGTAGTTTCATTGCGAGGTTTCGGTTAAAATTTGGCTCCAACTACCGTCGATATAGGCAGCTAGAAGTAGTTCTAAAATTAATTAGAGTTAATATTAATTAACTGATACTGAATATTTAAGGTTGAACAATTGTCTTGGTATAATTAAACTGCAGTTTTTAAAATTTTCGACGAAAAGCTGAACATTCGCTCGTTTGAAGTAAGCACTTTATTTGACCTGTAAGGAAGAAATCGAAGACTCTTTACGTTTAATTTTCTACTGCGATTTGATTTATTTCAGTAAATGTCCCAATGCTTATAACTTTGATTCATGAGATACAGTGAGCATTATTAATACAAACTATAGTTCTAACATAAGTGGTGTTATCCAGCTGATGTATCAAATTAATTTCATTTATGACAAAAATGGACTGATTACAGTAATTTACCAATGAATTCAAAACTTTTCTTAAGCTTTTTTTGTTGCTTACAAATACTGTATGAGATAGTGATACCATTTTATTACCTCCAATTAAATAATTCATGTGGCAAATCTGTATTTATTTTATCTATTTTATCTTTTTTTCCTTATTTCTTAATTTCTTTAAAAAAAAATACTAGACCGATAGTAGAAATTTTGCATGACAATACAATGTCGAGAAAACAATAAAACACATTTTAAGTATTAAAAAAAACAATAATCATTTTCATACTTGAAGAACACGTTTTGTTAGTAATTTTTGAAAACAGCATAAAATTTGCTTTCCGTTTTGCTGACAAGGGGACCTTACAGGTTGTCACTCAGCGATTTTGATGAGTTTTATATATTATTTAGAGGGACCCACCCTAGGAAATTTTTAACCGACTTCAACAAAGGAGGAGGTTATACAATTCGTCGGAGATTTTTTTTTTTTTTTTTGTATGTTATAAGATTTCTCGAAGACGCCTGGACCGATTTCAAAAATTATTTTTTTGTTAGAAAGGGTTTCATTTCCGATTGGTCCCATCGTCTCGTGGTCCTGGTTTGATAACGGGAACCTGCAGAAATCGTTCGAAATAGAAATCGGGATCACGACAGTAACCGTAATAATGGCAGCGATTTGTCCTAAATGATTAAATAGGAAATCCATTGTTACAGAACGTGGTTGATATGAAACAGTAATAATAATGATAATGAGAATTTTAAATGAAGGCTTAACTAAATCAAACATGAAATTCAACTAAATTTATACTTTATTCTGAACTTTATTTAAAAGCGTAAATGTTAGTTTTTAACTATATTTTGATTATTTTAAGTGCATTTACACTAAAAAGAATGAAATAAAATATTTTTGGAAAAAAAATAGAACCGACTTCAGTTGGAAATTGCTCTAAAAAGTAAAAAAAAAATTTTTTTTCTTTGAACACCATCGAAACTACTTTTAAACATAAGTTTTGAAGTCGGCGCAAAAACAATGTATAGAATCATACGCAACTACAATTCAACTATAAATATAAATTTTAATGGATCCAGGTTCTTCAAGAGCACTCGCATACATTTCATTGATTACCACACATTCGTGCAATGGTACAAATATTCTGCTTTAATTTTCAATGGTTTCTCTGAAAAATGTTGGCAAAATATGGTTTCATATCATTTTACCTATCGTTTTTGCGCCGACTTCAAAACTTATGTTTAAAAGTAGTTTCGATGGTGTTCAAAGAAAAAAAATTATTTTTTTACTTTTTAGAGCAATTTCCAACTGAAGTCGGTTCTATTTTTTTTTTCCAAAAATATTTTATAGCAAAATGATATTCCCCAATGCGCCTTAGTTTTCGAGATATAACGATCCAAAGTTCAGCTCGAAGTTATTATAGAGGTACGGTTGAGCAGTGGTCACAACAGCGGCCGTAGCCCAGTGAGCAAGGTCCCCCACTCCGACCGCTGGAGGTCTGGGAATCGAGTCCCGTGACGTATTTTTTTTTTCTTTAAAATCGAAATAAATTCGATAGTTAATGGAAAATCGTTTAATTATTCATTTTTATTTTATTTATTTATTCATTTAAAAAAATCTATTTTTTCAATTTTTAATATTGTTAATTCACGGGACTCGATCCCCAGACCTCCAGCGGTCGGAGTGGGGGACCTTGCTCACTGGGCTACGGCCGCTGTTGTGACCACTGCTCAACCGTACCTCTATAACAACTTCGAGCTGAACTTTGGATCGTTATATCTCGAAAAGTAAGGCGCATTGGGAAATATCCTTTTGCTAAAATACTTAGGGTGGGTCCCTTTACATAATATATAAAACTCATCAAAATCGGTGAGTGATAACCTGTAAGGTCGGTCCCCTTGTGAGAGCGGTAAAAAAAGAAAATTTTAACATGGTTTATTACTTTTGAGGCTCAATTAAGTATTGCGAAAATTCTGGTGTAATCACAAAAAAAAAATAAGTAAAACACATTTTAGAAATAATACGTATAATGATGAAAAGTTGAAAAACAATTCTGATAATGAAAAAAACAGTTAAAACGACGTATTTCTGCCCGCATTTGATTTTACGCGGACCCCATTATAAGCACGACATTCTACTCAACAGCGTCATTGCGGCTAAATTTTCGAACGCTATTCATTGAAGTAATGTGTAAGAAAAAGCATCAAAATGTTCTTTCTTCAAAATAAAAAAAGTAAATTTTTACACCGTGAGACTGTTTTTCGTCAGTCACCGGCATTATGACAACAAAATGAAGGGCAAACCATGGAGTTTGATAAAGGAGTAAGGAAGAGAGACAGAGAGATCTGGCGTGGTTAACGAAAATAAAATAGAGGAATAATATATAAGATGGTAAAAATCTCAAAAAATTAAGAACGTTGAGTGGGGCTACTTATTCGCTCTTCGCTAACTACCGACCTAGTGCATTCTCTAGAATTGGCGTCCATTAATTCATTTGGCATAGCTTTTGGTGAACTGCCTTCACCATTTTGGAATTTTGACCCTGTTTTCCACCAGATGCAGGCTTTAAAAGTCTCACGATGCGAATATACACATGCAATTTAATTTTGCTAAGAGTTATCAAGCTAAACTACTACTTTGCATACTTTATAATCATACGACATGGATGCTGTCAATGTTCAGCCCATCTTGAAAATCCACCAATGGTAATCCGGTTTAGACACAAGAGAGCAACGATGAACTACTACGCGGCCCAGCCGACAGTTTAAGATTATTGTTATGCGTATTAAACAATAATGTAAAAATGACAGAGTTTGAGGATTGTTTGCATTTATTTATTTATTTAAAAGGAAAACAAACTTTGAAAGCCAATACCGCTTAAGCAATTAACTTTTGTGACTCAAGTTAGCAAACATAATGCTAAATAATTACTAACTTAATGTTAATCAGAAATATTAGTTGTTTTCATGTCGAACAAAAAATTTTAACAAGGCAAAGTTTTTGCCCCAAAGTAACAATACGATTTCTTTCACGCGAAGCTTAACTAGTCTTTATAAAAAGTTCAACAACATTTACATTATTTCCACTCTTGCTTTTATATTAAAATTTATACGAATGGAAGAAAAACATGTGACAATGCTATTAATTTTCTTAAAAGGTAGTGCAACAAAAATAGTCAAAATTCATGCATTTATTCATCACATATTAGTCATGTAAATTAACAGCGACCCCTTAAGAATATAGGGTTGACTCCCGTCTAAGAAAACTCTAAGTAATACAAAACGGTTCTGAGTAATCCTTTTGAAATAAAATAAAAATCGAGAATAAGAAAGGAAACATTTTGTAGTTAAAGATACTTTTTAGTTTTCTCAAATAAATGAAAAATATGTGTCTTCATACATTCTAAGAGGATTTAACATTATAGGCTTATGAGAACATAAGTTTAATAATGTGCTTATGTAATTAAAGCCGAAAAAAATATGGCATTACCTGTGCATTGCGAAAATAATGTAGTTTTTACAGTAATAATACACCTAATTTTATAGTACTAAATTGTAAAAATTGCTAATTTTACAGTAATAAATTGTAAAATTGCTACTTTTACAGTACTAAACTGTGAAATTGCCAATTTTACAGTTTTAAAATGGAACCTCTGCTGCCAGTGTTATAATGTTGTTATTACAGTATAATACAGCTAAATTTTACGGCAATAAATTAAAATTTCTAACTTTACAGTAAGAAACCGCAAAATGGCTAGTTTTACAGTTTATTACTGTACATTTTACAGTTTTAATTTGGCTCGGCTATTAGTATTATACTGTAAAAATAGTTTTTGCGGTGTGACCTCACTGTTTTTTTTAAATAAAAAGTAAAAAACAAAATTTTACACTTTTCGGTAAAATATTCTATAGGTTCTCGGAGACTAAACTTGTATTAACCATTCCGCTAAGTGTACAAAACAAACAAAAGTGTACCTAATATCTGCCAGTAAAATATCTATCCAAAAACAGGAAAGTTTCCCGCTCAAAGTCAATAACCCTTTTAAAATCAACCTGAAATACTCCTGAAAAATTTTGAAATCTTCCAAAAACGTAGGCACGTTTGTGCAATGAATCAGATATTAGTTTTTTTTTCTAAGAGCTTATCTATATTCTGATCAATGCACCTTCTTTTATTTCCCACAAAAGTCTCCAACATGCGGTCGTTCTATTTCTCTTTCTCTCTCTCTCTTTTTTTTTTTTTTTTTTTTTTTGCACTTTGTTCACAAAGCTAAATCATTGTCTATAACAAGAAAATACGTCAATACATACATCTTAAATAAGTATGATTTTCATAAAGATTTGCTACTATGTTGCTTTGGTGTTTACTTAATAAGTACATATATTTTACTTCGTGTTCAATATATTTAATTTATATTCCGAAGTTCATTATTTTCATTTAAATTTCAGCACAGTTAATGCAATGGAAAAAATGAAACAATTAATGAAACGGAAGTAAAAAAACATAATTTATTTTCAAGTGCTTAAAAAGAGGCGGCATACTAAAGGCTTTCGAACCTTCCATTAGTTTTACAAAAGGCATCATTACTCACATCCGCGAAAAGCATGACTATTGATTTTTTGATTATGAGGAGATTTCTTTATCATGATACTGTTTTTTAACCAGTCTTACCTGAATTTATTAATTTGTAATCGGTAAGAAAAACTGAAATCTAGTAAAGAGCTCGTAACGTAAGAAATGCCTTCAATACGCGTGCATAGCCAGCTATAGGAATTAAACAAATATTTCTTACAGGATATAAAAGGAACAGAAATGTCTGTTTGAAACTATGTTGAAAACGTTGTATCGCTTCCTGAAAGCTCAGTAACTATTTTTATTGCAAAAGGAGTACTATGTAAAATAACCAGCGCGCGTAATTTGTTTTTTAACTGAAGCTATTTATTTTTCCTTTAAAGAGCTAATATCGAAATCACTTTAGAAATGTTGAAGAATAATTCTTTGAAATGAAATTTCTTCTTCCCGAAAACACCTCTTTTATAGTAGTGTTTTAAAATTTTGAATTCGTAATTAAATTATAGATAAAAATGTAATATTTTGGATAACGTCTCAAGATACAACTAGAGTACTACTCAAAATATAACAAATAAAAGTTTAACTAAAAAATTGGTCGGGTAGGTAATTCAATCAGAAGACTACCGTCTAATTTTCCTAAAAGCTAAACATTTCCAAAATCAATTTCTTTAATCTTTACGTTGTTATCCACAAAAAAACAAAAATATAATTCTGAATCAAAAATTAATCATTTATTGAGCTTTAGCCTTTCTTTTTTCATCAGAAAATGTGAAGGTAAAATAAGTAATCTTCTTACTTTACTTTTTTCCTGTTCCTTATTAAATTCCATAGGGAACGCAAATGTTGATTAGTTAATGGCAACAAAACGTATGGATTCCCTAAAATAAATTAAATCCTCGAAGAAAAAATTACATGACAGAATCAAAAATTCAAACTACTTAAGAATCAATTTATAAATAATATAATTATACTAACAGCAATGAAGGCTTGCTTTAAAAAACTAAAAGATTTTTGTGCTTTATATATATTGGATCAGAAATCTAATTATGCAGTTATATATTTGTTATTTTCATAAACTTTAAAGTATATACAGTAAAACATATTTGGAACTTTAATGTATATTTTTTAAGTCATACATTCTTTTGCACTTTGATGTGTTTTTTTCCCATATTGGCTTTAGAATTTACTAACCACTGCTGCTCATATGAATGACGCATCACGTCAAGCGCTCAGTATAATAGAAGTGATTGCTTAAAATATAATTTGGTGAATAGTTCACAAATGTAATGCAAAACTAATAATTAGAACGATATTTCCCCATATCAAAGGAAAAACATGGTCAGTTTATTTCAATGATGGTAATGATGACGATGGTGACGATGATAATGATGACTATGACGATGACGACGGTGATGATGATAATGACGATGGTGATGATGATAATGACGATGGTGATGATGCTAATCACGAGGGTGATGATGACAATGACGATTATGATAATGACAGTGGTGACCTTCCTGCGACTGCAGACATGAAAACTGGTGGATTTTGGACGGAGAAACACTCACAATGCAGGTATTGCAACCTAATTGTTATTAGTTTCCAAGAATTGCACTCTTATTCGCATTGAGATAGGTATTCTTTTATAGTCCCGAATGCTTCTATACTAATATATTTTTCAAATTTATGCGGCAAAACAAATACTATCTCAGAAACTATAGGTTCACTTTAATGGTATGTAAATTGTAAATATGAAATACTCTGAAGGATTTTGAGAGCATCTGTTTTCAAACTTATTTGATCAAGTTCATCTTTCATAAAGTTTAGATATCCCATAGGGATATTGTCAACTGATATCTGTAGTATTGTTAGCTACTTGACAACTTACTGAAAAGAACGTTCTAAATGCTGCAGAAAGTTTAGTAACCAGCAAACATTTTAACTTTTAACTGTGTATCCGCCCCCCCCCCCATTTTTTTTCTTATAAAATATGAAGAGAAGTGAAAATCAAAACCCTTTTTTTTCGTACAGCTGTGTTAATCAATCCATGATTTTAAACCCCCTTCTAAACTTAATTTTTAATCAAACTCATTGTGCGGTGCATGTGATCCTTTTTTTTCAATTATTTATTTAATTGCTTTGTAGTTATGATCTGTTTTTTTTTTTTTTTTTTTTTTTTTTTTTTTTTTTTTTTTTGCCACGTATTACATCTAAAATGCGTTTTTACGGTTGTTATCTCGTTTCATGAAACATTACTTTTTGAATAATTTAAGGGAAAAAAAACACCGGCAGCCAGAAACTGTTAAATTTATACTGAAGAAATGCAGCAGACAAACACAAATACAAAATTCAATAATATTCAATAAGACACCGCCAAAAATGTTTTAACTTTACTCCACACGAACCATTCAAAATTAAAATTGCAGTCAGACTGATTTATTAGAATTTATATTTTACTCATTTATACTGCCAAATCGTTTTGAAGAATAATTTTAATACACGCATATTAGAAACAGGTTATGTTTGCATTTTTGATTGAACTTCGACCGTTCAATTAAATAGCATTCTTTGCTTTGATTCCAGTCAATTATATACATTTTCAAATTAAAAGAATTCACTGAAATTATACTATGATGTTAAGAATTATTTATGGTTAATATTATTACAATCGATGATGTGAGTTTTTTTTTTCTAAAACCGATGCATGTCAAATAGTTAAATTGTAATATCATTAGCGTAAATTAAAGTTATCTACGTCAAACGAATTAGGTAACGGTAACTAAATGACACGGGAAAAAGTCAAAACAAAACTTCCGCCATTCTAACCATAACAGAATATTTAACATTTCAGCTTTGGAAAGGAAAGAAATGTACACTAATTAATCACTTTTGGAATTTGAATTACCAGTTTGCCTTTGGGAACAGCTAGTTATAGTTTGGAAAATTCAGTAGTTTTCCCCTTAAGGAAAAAAAAATCCGCAACAATTTGTCATAATTAAGTATTTACTTTCATAAGTATTTATATTTGATTTTCTTGTGTCATTTCTTTTAATGTGTTAATTTTACTTCTCATTGTTTATATTTTCGATTCACTTCTTGAGATCGTCTTTAGATTAAAAAATTGAATGCAGTTTTGAAACGTTACGTCTAAAGCTTCGATGAATTTCTTGCCTTAAGGGGACTGGTAAGCCCTATCTCCGCCATGTTGAATGCACCAACTTTACGTTCCTTTTTCCCGGAATGGTGAAATATATGGTTAAGAATTTTTATACATATTAGAATCACATGTTTTACATACTGTAACTCTGCCTTTTCTCTCTAAGTGGAAATAAAAATATATATTTAATATTTTACTCAAAAACATTTTTGATGATTTTGGCTCCATAAATAAAATACTTATTAATGTATCGTCAAATCCTTGAGTTAAAATGTTAAGAAAAAACTATATGATATAAGTGTCATTGAAAATTGGCCCTCTAAGTTTAATAGATATTGAGGAAATGGAACATGACCGTGAAAAATTCATATTTAAAGAGAAACGTATTCAAAGATTTCATTTATGAGATGAACAAGGTGATAATTTTTGAAAGAACTAAAAGTTCTGATGCTTCTGTTTCTTTGATCAACAAGTGTGATGTATGGTCGGAAAGATAAAAGTTTAAACTTTTTAATGGTATAAAAAAGTTATATATATATATATATATATATATATATATATATATATATATATATATATATATATATATATTCTACTGTCAAAGAAAGAACATACATGTTGAGGAAAGACATCCTATCTTTCTTAATATGCATTGCATGTTCTCCTTTTACGTGCCAAAAACCCAATACTTTAAAGCGCTCTTCCCGAAATCGTTTCCCTTATCTGTTGCAGGCTTCTGACTTACAAATCACCTCTTCTCTCACAAATGGAAAGTAAACAGAAGGAAAATTTAGAATCTTTAATTCATTTTTTTTTTTCTTATCATAAACTGGCTGAATTCATACTATGATGCTATTTCGAATTCGTGCGTGCATCTGCTAACTTGAAATGGAAAGCATTAGCATTCATATGAATATCAGGCTGCAAAGTTGTGTGCCACTTCTAATAACGCGAGGAGCGTGAATCCTGGAATTTTAAGGCTAGCAGGCTCTTGTGTTTTAAAAAGTCAAATTAAAGTTTTGGAAAATATCAGTTCTTCGCATGAAAGAAGTGAGAAAATTTTGTAATAAGTTTCATATTGCATTGGGCCCTGAATTTTAGGAACACGCTTTCTGAGATTCAATGCTTTTATTAGATATCTCAGGAAATTCAATCTTGAGTCACATTTTCAAATAGAAATTGTTATGTATTCTTGGAAATGTAGCTATCAGTATATTTCACTTGTAGTGAAAATAAATCACAGTTCTTACGAAACAAAAATTCAATATATTGTATATTTCGTAGAACTGTGTGTTCCGTTTTGTATATTTAGTTTTGAAGGTATTCCGTTACCGGTGAAATGGGTTTGTGACGGTTTTTTTTCATATAAGCTTTTTTTATGCTAGCTGTTTTTTAATGTGAAAAATAAGATCACATTTTATTTATCTTTCAGTCAGTTCCTTGAACAAATATTTCTTGTCGTTGTAGTAGTGCTGCGTTACATAACATATTTGCTTAAAAGCAACTCTAATTGCCGCAATTTGTTAAGGGAATTGTTTTAACTCAAATGAAAAGTTTGCGAAACTAATAAAGCCAACGCAAAGTTGAGTTCAATTGGAAATAAAATAAAGAAAGGTATTAATACTTGAAGTAACGTGGTTTAGGGATGTATACAATATGTCTTTAAACTTTTACTCCTCCTTTTTCACAGATTAAAATAATTATGAGCTGCATTTTCTGATTTAAATGCAGCCATTTCCATGAAAAATGCCTTCCCTGTTTGCACCAATACATCAAAGCTCTGGGGCATTGGACGGGGAAAAAACTTCCATTGCCACTTTCTTAAGGAAAGATCCGTAATTACCGGATCCGTATGGAACATGGGAATAGTGTAATTATAGTCATCAGATGGGAATTCGGCATGCGAAGAAAGCCCTGTAAGGTATTCTTAGCTATGCAAGCTAGAGTGTAACTCAACTCAATATCCTGTTAGCCCAAAGGATATTTCTTTTCTCGTTTTCGTTAATTACTGACGGTAAAGCTACGTCATGTTGTGCTGATATTTAGTGGAGAAAAAAAACCTGTGAAATTATAATACGAATTTGATAAAGGACTTAATTTGTATAAAATGAAAAAGCACAAGAAAATTTTTCTCTACCCAATCCGTTAAAATAAAAAAGGGAAGTTAAGGGAGAGGAGGGGGGACACGTGAACAAACGATATTTTACTCAGCTAACATGAAGATAAAAAGCTAAAAAAAATTTAGGTAGATCGTAACACGAGTAATATATCCTGCCTGAAATTTCAAAGATCTAAACCATTTTGTTTTTAGTTATCATAAGAGCTTCTGTTTTGTAAGGTGCCAATATACTTTTATCTTCCAATTCTCGGAGTAAAAACACATCCAAAACTTTTTTTATCGTGATTTGAACTTTATTCATCCTAAAGTGGCATTAATAAGAAAAAATTTTATGTACTATTTTTTTTAATTGATAAAAAAAATATAGTTTTTTAATAAATTAGGGCTAAGTTGAGATAAGGGGCACATGTGAACACATTATGTGGGGGTGATGTGAACAGTTTATATGTGCCCTATTTACTTGTTTCAATTTCAAATTGTTGATTTTTTTTATGTTGAATAGTCTAATTAAGAAATATTTAATAATTATAAGTTTAAATATTCAATATTTAATTAAAATCTAAAAGAGTTGCAAAAGAAAGTAAAGTTAAACTTACTAAACTGTTGAAAAATTAACGGTCAAAAGTTGTAGTAAGTGACACTGAGTCCGACATTAATTTTGAAGGCTGCAGCTATCAAGAAATTGTGTGGAGAAGTCAACCTTGCACCAGAAAATGTAGCTGTGAATGACTTTGTCTTCGTAAAATTCACTACCAAAGCGACAAAATTTCACTATGAATGAACCTTTTATGTTTCCAAAAACAAATGATACATCGATGGTAAACACTCTGATGACATTCTGCTGAAATTACCACCACCTGCAATTTTAGGTGGCTCATGTCAAACTGCATCTTCTGTTTATTTTACTATAAAACTTGAAGGATACAATGTTCGTTGAATTGCGTCAATTAATCACGTTGAACAAATACCTTGATATTTTTATTGCAAGTTTTTGTTAATGTGGAATAAGTAGTTTACTTAAAAATATGCTTAGATGTATTTTATTTCCATTTTTGTCTCCGTGTTTACTTGTGCCCCAGGTGTGTTTACAACTGCCCCCTCTCTCCTAATGGTATTTGAAATTACTTTCATTGTTATTACATTACATTATTTTTAAAAACAAATATTATTATCGCTTAATCTATTCCATTTTTCTATTGAAAGTATTACTATATTTGTTTCACGGAAAAGATGAACCTAAAGTCAACAAATAGGTTGCCAGTAGGTCTGCCAATATGCCACTTTTGGCAATTGTTTAAAAAAAAAGATGAACAACACTATTCGCATTCAGTAATAGTTGGGCACCAATTTGTTCTTGACTAAGGTAAACAACAGACTGATGTCACCCAATGGCTTTTTTTCTGTTTGCATATAGTCTATCCTTCCCATGAACGAACAATATGCATCATTTTTAATTTGCAAGCTAACATTGCAAACGAGAATATTTTGTTCGAAATTATCCTTTATAACCTTTACACATTAAAATAAAATAAATTAACTAGAGAGGAAAATATTTTTATCACATTTAAGTTTTCGGTAAATATGCACGTATTCAACTAATTTTCTGGGAAAATTCATCTTCGGGTAAATATTGAATGTTTCCGTTACATTTAGTGTCTTGTTTGGAAATAAACCAGAATAACAGATAACATACTTAACCCTTCACTGCACGGTGTGCCAGATCTGGCACAAACCAAATAAACCCTCATATATTCCTATGATTTTTAAATGCAGTTAAACTGAGCTTTGTGCCCCTTCTGGAACATTTCTATAAGTTTAGTGTGATTTTTATGCACTAGTTCGTTGCACTAGTCTAGGTATTACAGTTCTTGCTTTTAAAAGAAAGAGTGTCTGCATTTCCGTTAGAAGTGTGCTTAGTCATTATTTCCTTTGTTCTAAAAATGTTTAAGTACACTTAGTGGAAAATTTGTTTATACCACTTATGGCACAAAACACATTGTAGATAATTACACTTATTGGTATACAAAGCATATGCTATGTGCTTTGTGCCATATATAGAACAAACAATTAAAACATCATTTTTGGTGCACATTTTTAAGATTAATTTTTTTCTTCATTTTTCCTGAACTGAGGGCTATTTAAAAGGTAACAAATGATTTTTTTCATGAAAATATAAAAAATCGTGCAGTGAAGGGTTAACGTTATCGTGAATATGTATGGACAGCAGTCAAGTGAGTTTATTGTGCATTGAAGTATTAGTAATTAACTTGGTAAATGATTCTAAAAAGTTTAATTAAGCTGCACAAACAAATTATTCGGGTTTTAAATTATAAACGATGAAAAGGTTGTCTTTTTGAAGGCATTGCAAAGATGTATTAAACATTTTTACATTTGAAGCTTTTGAAATCTAAATCTGACTCCCATAATTCCCATAGTTATATTTTTTACTTCTCTTTACGCAGTAAAGGAAGTATTGTGATCGCGAAAAAAAATCACTCAAATTTGAGTCTAAATTTTGATTTTGCTCACCCCCGAATGAATGTGAAGGAGTTTTTTCGACCTGTCAGCACGTGCATATGTACCTACCAACATATAAGCTGCCGAAAAATGCTTTTCAACCACCCCGAGTTAATTACGACGAGTTTTCTCGTGACGTCTGTATGTACATGTGTGCGGACGTATGTATGTATGTATGTGGGTCGCATAACTCAAAAACTATGTGCCGTAGAAACTTCTAGCTTGGTATGTAGGCTCTGAGGATGGTCTAGTTGTGCACCTCCCCTTGTGGTTGCATTCGAATGCCCCCAAGGGGGTGTTTTACCCCTTTTTTTGGGGTAAATCAGTGTTAATTTCAATGCAGATCCACTGAATGATGTTAAAATCGGCGATATTTAGAAAATGAATGATTGTAAAACATTTGTTTTGCATTGTTTCGTGGCAAACTATGGATGTAAATGTTCGAATTGCTATCTTGCTCACTCTTAGCAGTATTTTAACACTAAGGCATCTGCAAAGACATTTACACGTAAAAGGAAGTAGTGTGGGACCCATACCAGATTTTTTTTATTATACTTTATTCAACAGCAAGAGTGGATAGCATTTTGCTTTTTGATGAATAAATACCTCTTAACAAAGCAAAAGTAACTACTAACAGCTACGATGTCTGTAAGGTTAAATTAAACTAGACCATGCATTGTGAAAAAAATTCTACAAGTGTAGTTAAACTACACTCATGTCCATAAATTAAGGTTAATTTAGAATCAAAAGAAAATCGAACTCTAAAATGGATGAATCAACCATAAAATGGCTACACATATCTGCACGAATAATCTGCAAATTACAGTAAGCAATTGGATGACGCCAATTGTACGTCACCATGACGAGAGTGAAAGAGAGTGATATATAAGCAATGCTGGCAATGAAGTAAAAGTGTTCGTTCGCTTTTTACAAGTCTTTAGGTGATCTGGCAACGTAGTAATGACTGAAAGAAATCATTCTGATGACTTTTTACGCGGTAGAATTATTGGCCGCCTGGAATGTGGGCGCACTCAGCAGTAGGTTTCTGGGGAACTTGGAATCGCCCAGAGTGTCATCTCCAGGCTTTGACAACGCTTCCGGGACAATGGTAACGTACGTAGACGTTACAGCAAAGGTTGTCCTCGAGTGACAACATCGAATGAGGACCGATATTTGGCAGTTTGACAAAAGAAGCAGACGGAGCACAGCATCAGACCTATCTCGTCAGCTCTAATCAGCTACTGCAATGACAGTTTCAAGGCAGACAGTCTACAGACGGTTAGGGCAGATTGGGCTGTATGTCCGTTGACCTGTCAGATGTGTCCCACTTACTGTACGTCACTGTCGCCTTCATTTTGCCTGGAGTAGAGAGTATAAATTATGGACACCGCAACAGTGGGCCTGTGTGATGTTTTCTGACGAGTCTAGGTTCAGTTTGCAATCAGATTCTCAGAGGATTTTCCTTTAGAGAGAGCCAGGTACCCGTTACCACAAAGAAAACATCGTTGAAAGACACTATTATAGTGGTGCAGGATTGCTCGTTTACGAGGAATTATCCTGGGTTCCAGGACACACCTGCATGTTCAAACTGGAACCATGACAGGCTAAATCTATCGGGACGTCATTCTGGATCAACATGTACGCTTATTTAGGGCACCATGGGCGCAGAACTTGTGTTTTTGGAAGATAACGCCGTCCGCACCGTGCGAACATCGTGAACGAGCGGGGGTTATAATACAAACCCATAAGCGGGACTTCTGACTCCCGTCGGAGTTTAAAGGGTTAATTGTTCATTCACTAATCGGTCTACCCTATCGTATCAGTTATAAAAGAACGTAGTAGAATAAGTTAAAACCTCAAATCTGTACCTCAGAACCAGACTAACGTAAGTCCATTTTCGTCATTCTTCGGTTGAGGGGAAAAACGATTGTCGAATACATCGTGTTTCCCCTCTACTGAAAAATGACGAAAATGGACTTACGTTAGTCTGGTTCTGAGGTACAGAAATATCACAGAGAGGAAAAATGTCAATATTTTTAAGCAGTTCGTTACGTTTTAAGACTGTTTTGCTCTCCCCCCCCCTCCCCTCCACTCTTTCATTTCCTTCCACTGACGTATGACATCAAATTATATGAAGTGCTATTGTAACAGTAAAAATAATTATGCTACATCTTTTCAACAGATCAAGTTTTATGCTAATTGATTTGCAGCTGATTTCTTACACTACACTGGTTTGTCTCTTGAAATATTTTCTCAATTCAAAAGACTGACTTACTAAAATGATGCAAAATTACAAAAGCCACGGAAAATGTCTAATCTATTTTTTAAAAAAAAAACATATTTATTTAACTATTAAACTAGTAAAAAACAATAATGATAATGATTGTTTTATTTATCATATATACTTTTTGATAAAAATTTCTTTTTATCATTTAATCAAAAAAAAACATGACATTGATTAAAAAACCATTACAAAGAAAAATAAATTATAATACATTAATTTTATTTAGAGTCGCCAGTATTTATACTTACAGTAAGCATTGCAATTTACAGTTTCTTTTCTCTCTCTCACCTTTTTTCTACGACAAGTTACTAGGGCAGTTACGCGTTTTACTTAATACACTTCAAAAAATCCCATAACAGAAACATACAGTTAGTTTTATCAAATAATGTCACATTCCTTTACTTACAAAAGAGAGAATGCGTGGAAGAAAAACAGCAAACAAAGGTCCAAATCTAAGTGCTTATGTATAGTTTTCTGCAAGTTCTTAAATTGCAAAAGCCTCGATAAAAAGGACAACTAAAACGTCAACAGCAATAACGGATTTCGAAAACACTTGAGATATTGTTACGTTTCTCCTAGGGCACATTCAATACGAACAAAACTATTGGTTTATTTTTATTTACAGAGCTTGAGTGTTTTCTAAAATTTAGAGATAAAATGAGAACTTTTTTTCAATGATGTGACCAGCATATTATTGAAAAAAATAACATTACGTCGACTTTTTATGAAAATAGAATTTTTGTGCACGTACACTCCAACAAATAAACTTTTGTTTTTACAGTGTGATCCGGAATCAGAGGTTCCAGTTTAAAACTGTAAAATGCACAGTAAAAAACTAAAATTAGCAATTTTAGTTTACTATCATAAAATCAGCAGCATTATACAGTAAAAACAACAGTATAATACTGGCAGCGGAGGTTCCAGCTTAAAACTGTAAAAACAGCATTTATTTGCAGTGTAGAGTACGATTGTTTCTTAGTTAATTAAGAAGATGTATTCTATGATTATACGCGAAAAATGAACAATTATGTTGTTCAAATAAGTAATTATATATTTCAAAAATATCCCGTTTATTAAAAAAAGAAAAAACACTTCATAAAGTACTTTAAAATCAATGGGAAAAAAATATGCGTGCTTTGTTTTAGAAACTTTTTTTTTTTACTTTGTGCAGAAAAGTAAAATGTAAAACAGTCACCTTTGATTGTACAAAAATGCAAGTTTTGTTTCTTAACCAGGAGTGGCCAACAAGGATCAGAACTGTTTCGACATAAGTTATATCTTAAAGTTAATTTGATTTGTATATGTAAAATTCAATCGCAATAAATTACAAATATAACTATTAAAATATTCCAGGAAAAGTTTAAATAAAATATGATGCTCTGGAGTATAATGTCACAATCTTTTGTTGAGTATCAAATCAGAAGTGGTTTTACAGCTTTTGGCTGAATAAGTTACGTATTATCTGAGGATAAATTCAAACAACCGACTTTAAAATACAATTTGCAATTCTGAATGTATAAAAGTAAAAGCATTTTAACTTTCAAAAACAGTATTTTTTGCAGTTGATGCTTAAAAAAAACGAACTAATATTAATTTCATGACAATGTTCATGAGTAATTGCTATTTTGATAATTTACACGCTTTGTAAGATTTTACATTTGAAAATTAACACTTTTTAGTCAAATATTTACTTTCATAATTGCTATCTGAAATAAAACTCTGGTAAATCAAGCATTTTGACCAGTTAAAACATCATTTTTAATACAGAAAACCAAAGCTTATGAATTAGGAGTTGTTTCTCCTTTTATTATTTGTTTAATCCTCGATAGCATAAGCCCCTTCCACCCGACTCATTTTTAGACTCGCCTTAAAGTAGTCATTACTTCGATAATGAGTTAGATTCATTCTTTTGTAAAGTTAAAAAACACTACAAAAGTTATTCTCAACAGCGAGTTTTAAGGTATGATGAACGTATAATTCCATCAGAAAACGGAACTAATGTTTGAAATGCCAATGCAAATGACACAAGAAATTCGTGACCAATTGACAAAAGCCTCTTTCCAAATTTTAAATGGAAGCATTGTCAAAATCTGTCTTGTTGGCAGAATTTGGCGAGTTTCTTTTTTGTCTTAATCTAAAATCATTGGCGTTATCTCAATCGCCTACATTTTAAAAACTATTCCTCCTGTATCGGTTTGCATCAAGCTAAAAAACTGTTTAAATAAAATACTTCCCTCTAATTTATAACAATCTTTAAAAAAATATTTGGGTTTGTTTTGCAAGTGCCACTTATTTTTTGTTCTTTTATCATTAAATGTTTCACACCAACTAAAAATTATTTCAGTTTGAAATACCAATTCTCTTTAGTTACTCCTACCCAGGTAGCACAAATAACCTTTAAACATTTTATAAACGTTTTTAAGCGGTTGTTACAACGTTAATAACCATTGTACAATCTTTAAAAAACGAAGTGTGCTACTTGGGTATGATTGAGTCTAAAAAGAGTGCCTAGGAATCACTTTTAAATTTGCCTGTACAATAACACAACGATATTTTTCACTACAGTTCTTGTGAAGAATTGACAATTATATCAGTTCAAAAGATTACAAGTAATGATTAAAATACACCTCATTTATTTTCTTGGGTGCAAAACATGATTAATATTACTTCAAACCTCTAACCCGCAGCTTTAAGCAGATTTTGAGCTAATTTGAATACAACATTTCATATTTATCACAAACTAAGAGACAGTGCGATTGTTGAAGCCACCGTGAGCTTCATCTAAATCGAAACTCTACTGCAGATATTGATTAAGACGAGTCCTGAATTGAGCACAATTATTAATAACCGCCAAATAGTCGACTTGCGCTATTGGTCATAAATGCTACCTATTCAAGCGATTACTATACTCAGCTTGTACATATTTTGCCTCTAAAGGTTTATTTAAAGTAGTAATACATTGCTTCATTCAGATTTCACTATAAATTAGAATACTAGAAACTCTTTTTCCAAGGTATGCTTTTTTTAAAAATACTATACACTATTGGATATGCCCTGCGTCGCGCTGGTTAAAATGCAACATGCGAAATCCAAGCAGGTATTTTTTGTGACAACGTGGTCAGCTTAATCGTCGGGAAGGACAATGTAAAATCAAAAGTTAAATGTGTTACTTACCTGTGATGATTGTCTAAAAAATTGAGTTTCTACTACCGAAAAACAAAACAGCAGTATTGTATATTCAATGGCGAATACGTACGGAAGAAACATTTGTGAACTATTTGAATTAAGAGAAGCCTCAGAAAACCACGTGAAGCAAACACAATATCAAATGCAAAATCAGCTATTGAGGGGAAGTTTAGATGAAGCACAAAATAATGATTTGAATGGTGGGAAGCCTTTAAAAAATTAAAGATCTTATGTACCCAGTGAAGAAACAAACAGATTGGGAAATTTTTATCAAAGTCAGACGCGTAGTTTTTGAGTCTATAAAGTATATACATACATACATTGGCACATACATACATGCATACATGCATTCATTTTTATATATAAAGATAACAATATGATTTCAGAGTATTCCATCACAGTTAACTTCTTACAAAATTAAAATAATAGTGGGTATTTTAAAAACGCTTTCAATAAAATATTGAAAAGGTATGCTAAGACAAAATTAGATAGCAAAGAAGGGTAGACTGCATTTTAATTTCGATAAAACTCTGTATATACTCAATTATATTTCTTTACCTATGAGCAGTTTAATATGTGCACACATAGATCCAATGCAACTCTTTTTTTGTTTTTTTATCAATGCAAAAGGAATGGAAAATATACGCTAAGCGGAATTTTCAATCTTTGACTATGAAACAGCTTTTTTTTACCGTCAAAATCAAAATTAATTTTCCAGGCATTTTTCGCATTCCTTATTTTTCATTAATTAATGATAAAGGTCGGTGTTATCAAATCTAGTGTATGAGCCTTGTGTTTTGTTCAAACGGTTTTAACATGTGTAGATTTTTCATACTTGAAGATGGTTAAAAGTTTAAAAGGATAAGATTAATGACAAAACGATAAAAGTATTTTCTGATACTGTTTTAAACAAATTTATGACAACTTTTAATTAAATTTAAAACATTTCATGAAAATCGCTTGACTTCATTTATTTAAAACATACAAGAATATAACTGGGCAGACACTTTTGACATTTGTGTAGGCAAAAAAGGCAAAAAGGTCACACAAAATTTCACAGTAGCAATGAAATTCCTGAAAAAAATACTATGAGTAATATTGCAAAAGATGCTTCATTTTTGTTAAAGTAAATGCTTTTCCTCTGCTATCATTTTGAATGCATATCGTTATAGAAAAATCGGTTGTCTGAAAATTTTCTTTTAAGGATTTTGTTCACTTCCATTCTAAGCAAATGATATCGTTTCGGAATGACTTTTTTATACATATTTACTCGCTAGAATAAAATGCGGGAGACTCGCTTTTGCGCGTTCTGAAATGGATGAAAAAAAGAGGCATTCTTAAGCTTCACGCCATCAAAGAAAGATTGCAGTGCTTCCTTCGACGACTGTCGATTCCAAAAACAAAGCTCTTCACTGATATCTACGCAACGTGTGCAACTGTTTCTTTCAATTTGATATTTCAGTGCTGTAATTTTATTGGAAGATCTATCTTCATTTCATACATAGTTGCAAAATGCAACAGTTTCTCAGCGATGATTTTAGCATATTTAGCTTTTCGAATGTACCTAAATTACGATTCATCATACTCTTATAAACTTCATCCACATGATACAGTGTGCAGCAACGAAACTTGCCGATTTGATAAGTAAATAAGACAAAAAGGTTTCTATTCATCGTTTTTATTATTTTTTTACTGTGTTTCTGTAGAAATAGAAATTTAAAATTACCTGGTTTTAAAAATAATGTCTAGCAAGTGGGGCCCCTCATTGTCAATATACTTGATTAGTTAAATTACAAAATTTTGATCGACTCTGTAGATCAAAACGATTGCTATGCCGGCTATTGCTTCGCGAACACTCTCCTTCAAATGAGTTTGTATCCTTGAATGATCGGTGTAGACAAAGGATTTCAACTATCACCATAAGAAGAAATCGCAAGATGCTAGATCAGGTGAGCGCGCAAGTCACAGAGGTCGCCTCTCAATGAGATAAGGCTACCGGAAAAATTTTCTCGCAAAACACGCATTGCAGTGTATTGACAATGAGGAGCGTTACCTGCTAGATATTACTTTTAAAACCATGTAATTTTACATTCCCATTTGTGCAGAAACACAACAAAAAATAATAAGAAGAAAAAAATAGAAAACTTTTTGTTTTATTGACTTTACAAATTAGAAAGTTAATATATAGTTCTATAATTTCAGTGGGCTTTCAAGGTAGTATTTTCAATATCCGTTATTTTGCAAAATCCGCACATCTGAACCAGCTTTCAAATCTAGTCAGAGTAAAATTAAATTTAATCCTGAACTTGATCTTTCCTGAAGTTTACTTTGCTATAATAAGTAAACAAACACTAGACCCAATCGCCTCTGCAGAGCAGCAAATCAAACACGGATTCCAATCAAGGGCCTCTTTGTTTCATAAGCAACATGACAGCTAAACGTAAATTGCTTTAATTAATTTTAGGGAAAGGGATGGTTTCCCACCTCTTTCTCATTCTTTATTAATTCGTCCAGTCATATTATTTAAATTCGTTTTGACATTTTTCTCAATCGAACTTAGTAAATTATTCATGATTGATTGATATTACAAGACGTGAACTGTTGGTTTATGTTTATGTTTATCTCTCGCAAGATTTTATATATAGATACATACATATAATATACATTTTTTTAAAGTGTTTAGAATAGAGATACACAAAAATACAAGAGTGTACTGATATGTCAGCGCAAAGCCGAGGAACAATAGCAGTACCATCATGATCGAAAATACAAAAGGTAAAAATAAATGGTGAACCAAGGACTGGCACGTCAACGGGGAGAAGACCAGATCCCTGGTTCGTAAGGCCCTTTCCATCTGACATGAGGGAAGGTCCCAATAACATGTCACCTTCCCCAAGAGCCTTGAATAAAATGAACGACAAAATAACACAAGCAAAAGAAAAGTTGAAAGCAGTCAAATATCAAACACCAAAAAGGTCAGAGAGAGAGTTGTTCTGAAAAATCTTGAGCGACTAGAAATAAAAAGGAAAATTACCTTGGGGAGCCTAGTTCTGTCATTTTTCAAATAACACTAAGGGAAGAAAATCATCTTTAACAAATATGCAGTACATTTTCAAAGCAGAATATTTATATTTTCCAAATACATCAGCAAAGTTTAAACGCCTGGTTAACTTTCAGAAAAATTTGCTTCGTAACATGAGCATCGTTTTTCAGGGTTTAAAAAAATATCACGTTAGTCACAGTGAAGTTTTTGCTGAAAAAATACCGATCAGCAGTTACTTTGTTTCAAATTCTTGGTAGAAAAACCTTATACTTAGCATGAACACCTAAAGTCTACAAATTAAATCTTAAAATTTGCTAAGACTTTGAGGTTCAGATAAAAAGACTTCGAATATCAGCTGCGAATGTTTCGTTAGTCACTGTAGAACGACCGTTAACCCATTAATGTCTGACATTTTTTTTTCCTAAATATATTTCGATACTGGTTACAAACAGTGTTTTAATGGGCAGGAAAAATTAGAAAAAAAATACCATGTAAAAAATATTTTTTTTATTAAGGAATTAAAAATTACTCGTCCGGAAAGAAAATTTACTCGTCCCTTAAAAGTTACAATAGACCCCAGAGGGTACATACTTTTTTTACTAAAATTTTACTCTGCCTACAATATAATATTTAAAAAGATATTTTATAAGAAGAAATAAAATCAGCAATTAACATAAACTGGGAATCTGGGAATAACTTTGAAAACTTAGCTTTTTTTCTTGAGATTGTGAACGATGTAATTTTTGATAAAGATCATAATCAAACTGCTTCAGAATACACTTTACAATGGTTATGTGCTGCAATCTGTTAATAACGAATCGAAAAAATACCAAGGTACTGATTGAACACTATTATTTAGTTGAAATGTTCATTTTGGGGAAATTCAGACACTTTTTTGGGCCGTCCCTAAAAAGGGACGCTGGGCATTAATGGGTTAATGCTAAATAATTAGTGTGAAAAAAAAATATTAGTGCAACAACAAAAAAAAATACTTAGAATGAATACTAATGTAGAAAGTACGGCTTCAGGAAACTTCTCAAATTACTGCCTCAATAAAAGGAACACCTAAAATGTCAACAGTAATAAAGAGCTTAAAGGACATTTGAAAAAGAACTGTCACTTAAGGCATTGGTAAACACAAATCACGAAAAAAGGAATCGCTTACTGTTACTAAACTCAACCAAGTTTACTTCAATTTTATAAATAAAACAGCTGAAAAGGCTTTCTTTTATTGCTCGACAGACGTGTAGCTATTATTTATTAACATTTTTTTTTTTAATTTTTAACAGTTTGCTTCTCACCAATTCGTTAAACAGGTAAAAACTCATTATTTTACCATATTTATTTATTAATATAAGCATCACGTTAAAGAGGATGTTCGGATTTACAAAAATCATGTGCAAAATGCAAGCAAAGTCTCTCGTGAATTATTATTTATCAGCCACATGATAAAAAAAAATAAATAAATAAAATGAGTTTTAAGCAGTGAAGTGAATTTTAAGCAAAAAATATTGTAAATTCGTTGATTTACTTATTAAATTTAGGCCTTGTTTATTTCTGCGCTTTTTGAGTTCCGTCAACAAACCTAACAATAAGCTCATATTTGATTTCATACATACGCGTATATACAGGGTGTCCACTCCAATCGTGGACCAATAGCTAATTTCTAAACCGTTAGAGATAAGCATATAGTTCATTTAGGAAAAAATCTCCAAATTACGAAAGGAATTTTGGGTCTATTCAATGTTTTTCAAAAAACCAAATTTTGAAAGAGTTACGAAATTTAAATTTTTATACAGCCCCCCAGTCCTATCAATTATATTTAGAAAAACATTCTTGACACTGTAACGTTTCAAACTAAAAAAAATCAATCTTCTACCACAAAAATTGACCGAGTTATGACGTTTTGAAAAATCAAGATTTTGATGGATTTCATGACGTCATCCAGAGATCGCTTAAGGGACCGTATGCGAAATCCATCAAAATCTTGAATTTTCAAAACGTCATAACTTGGTCAATTTTTGTGGTAGAAGAGTGATTTTTTTTAGTTTGAAACGTTACAGTGTCAAGAATGTTTTTCTAAATATGATTGATAGGACTGGGGGGCTGTATAAAAATTTAAATTTCGTAACTTTTTCAAAATTTGATTTTTTGAAAAACATTGAATAGACCCAAAATTCCTTTCGTAATTTGGAGATTTTTTCCTAAATAAACTATATGCTTATCTCTAACGGTTTAGAAATTAGCTATTGGTCCACGATTGGAGTGGACAGCCTGTATATTAGGATGGTCCTTAAAAATGAACCTTTAAATGTTTTTATAAAACACCCAACTATTTTATTTTACGGCCTTAGTAAGTCTTTCATGAAAATTTCAGACTCATAAAAGGCTTTTTGGGAGCCGCTACAGATATTTAAAATTTGAAAAATTCAACATTTTTTTTCAAAAAGAATACATTTTACATCGAACTGATAAATGCATTATAAAAGTCAATAACAATTACCGAATAACGGGCAGGCTACAATTGCACTATTACAAGGTGAACTCGTATTCAGCTTTAATACTGTAACGAGTTCGCAGCACCTTCAACTTTCTTAAATAATCATTCCAATCTTGAGGAAGTAGCTATAAATTTATTTACAATTATGGACACTTATTTACAACAGGAGCAGGAAACAATTGCTAAACATCCAGCAATTAGGTAGCAAACAGTACACTGTACTCTCAACAGTAACTCAGCACCACGTATCTAACGTACATAGTAATTAAGAAATTACAAAAGCAAAAGAAACTTTCGCCCAAGCGAATAAAACGAGTCTGCCAGAGATCAAATCTGAAAAATTGTGTTCAAGGCAGTTGGACAGCTATTTATACTCAGAAGGATATTTCTACAACATTCTAGCAAAATCCGAAGTGTTCTATTCATTCACAAACTTAAATAATCCATTCAAGAAAATTCTAGCGATAAAAAGAAAAACCCACAATATTGCAACTCTAAGAGAAAATGTCTCCATGCGTATTAAATGTAGGGGAAGTGCAAAAACTACAAAATGTTACAGGGTCGGTATACAAATGGTAAAAGTGATATATATCTTCAGATACTTTTGCAACATGTCGAAAGATAAAACCAAAACTAGTGACACTAAGCGATTCCTGGCCAAAAATGTCGCAAGGCAGGAAAAACAACAAATATTTACAAGATTTGTAACAATACTTAGTTGGGAACATTTATGGTAATATGTTAAGAGCGCAAGTTTACAGCAGCTATTGTATTGACAACACCTATAATCATAGGGCGCGATCCATTCGAGTACAATTTAAACTTATACTCCATTCACTATTCAGTGGCTTAGAATGAAAAGCAGGACAAATACTGCTCAGGATTTGAAAAAATAAATTCGAGCTGATGTTCCACTAATTTTACTGCTGTGGATTTTGTTTAGGAAACATTTTAATTACGATAATGAAACTATTTCTCAAATAACAATCCTTGCCGAAAAGTTATTTTAGATACCGAGATTTCAATTCAGAACATAAAATACAGTATTTTTTTTGAAATAATTCAGATCATGGCAAGGTGTGGATATGGTAACTATATGCTTGATCTTCGACCAATTCATTTATTTTTGGGTTAAAACAGGGGTAATTAGAGACAATACACTGTACCGCAACTCAATCCGTTTTTTTTCTAAGACCTATCTCAATGAATGATATCGTTTAAGACACAGCAGATCGGTAGTCAACTTATCTTTTATAATGACCAAATCTGTGTTTTGATGTAATTTCAGTATCCACAGGGCTACACAAAATTCGAATGAATCACTATTAAAGAACTAAGTATTTCTCTGGATCGCAAGGACTTATCATTTCTTTGAAATTATGCTTGAGACGGATGTAGTTAAATCAACGTGGTTATCAACAGGCTCTAATATGTTGATAATTACGTTCCAATGTTCACATAATTTAAAATATCTGTGGGTTCCACCAATCACAGTAAGATCAGATTATTTCGTCTTTCAATTAAAATTTAAAATTTCAGTTTAAAAATTGGTTAAGTTTGTTTAAAAATGGATTTTTTTTTCCTCAAGAAAAGTGTTTGAAAATATACTTTAGGCAAAAAGAAAATTCACATAAAACTTAATTTTCTTAAAATATAAAGTTTCGAATCAAAATTACATGAGCTTATGAATTATTCCTCAGCTTACTGAGGAACACTGTTTTTCCTCTTACTAATTAAATTAGTGTAACATTCTTTTAATGAGAAAATTAACTAAACTTTTACAATGGAAATTTTTTGAAATTACCTGAAAAAATGCTTATAAAGCTTTAAAAAAATCCCGAATTGTTATTTTTTAAAAAATTATTCTGCAAATAGTGAATAAAAATTTTGTTTGTTATTCTTTATTATTATAATGAAAACAATAAATATCAACAAATTTCAGTCAGAAAACAATAAATTAAAAATTAAAATCTCTACTTCACAATTTGCCATCAATCTCAATTGAAATTAATTATAATGTAATAAAATAAACATAGCAGGTGGTAATTGGATGGAATTGCAATAATTTTTAGCCCTTAAAGTTCGGAAAAACATCACTTTTTACTGCAGAAATAATATGCGAACTGATGTAAACAAACTTTTGTGTGGTGATTGTTCAGAGCTCTCTAGCAGTAAGTAGGAGCCTTTGATCTTTTGAGTAATGAATAAGGCTGTATAAAACGTTATCGAGTGAAGCTCTGGTTTAACTAAATTTAACTCAAACAGTTCCAGACTGCAGTGGACAACAGAATTTCTTTCAGAGATCTCCGTCAAATGTTTTGGAGAATTTTCAAGCGAGAAACACGCTTCAGAGTTCTTGAAGTCTTAATTTGTTCTCAATAGATGGGAAAAAAAATTTGCTCTCTCAAAATATATACATTTAGAAATCATTTCAGAATTATTGCTAGTGTTTTAGTTTATTACGTATTTTCACATGCGTGGTCGCTTAAATCAGCATTTTATTAAATGTATTATATCGAATAAACAATTCATGGAAGCGAGTAATTCGCAACTCTAACGAACTATAGGATAAGGGGAGCTTCGGCCAATGTCTATGAGAAATAAAACAAACGCATGCTGTTTTGTTTTTATCACTTCTAAGCCAAATGAATTACCGATATTTAATAGTATGTATGATTTTTTTTTTTTTTTTGTTCTTTATTCTTTTGAAATGAACAAGCAATACAAACTACCTATGTTTTGACCAGGACCAACTCGTTTTGACACCCAAAACATACACGTGGAATGTACTGTTTTACCTCTAGAAGGAATTTTGTGAATACCGCAAGGTGGCGTATTCGAGCTCTGGAGTTGCGAATAAAATTCTGGTAAAAATTAAAGTTGCTTTCTTATTTTTTTTAATGTATTATTTTCCTTAAGCAATCAAGATGTCTCTGAAGTAAAAGAAAGAAACCTGAGTTATTCATATGTCAAAAAGAGTTACACGAAAGTCAACTTCGTATGTTTTTCGATTGAATATGAATAAATAAAGCAGTCTTCTTTCCTAAACGGTTTTGCTTTTTCCAGAACGGGTATGGAAAAGGATAACATGATTAATGGGAAATGAATATTCATGAACAATCATTTTTCCCAGTTTGCCTTGCATTTCGATTGGGAAATCAAATGTGTCACAAACGTATGAATATTATTCCAAAAACTCCCCCGTTTAAGTGACATTTAGTTCACCAGCTTATTTCAAAAGTTGATTTCAAGTTTCTACCATTCTTTTTTCGTGCTGGATAAAAGAGGATTTTCTTTCTGAAAAGTTATGAGCACAACGTGCTTTGATGAATAGTACGCAGTCATACTTTTTTTAGTTATGTGTTTTGTTTCAATAGTCGGCCCCATTTTACCTAAAAGTGTGTAAAAGACTGATAAAAGCTTTGCTTAATTTATAATTAGTTTCTTTGCTCTTCTAACAGCATAACAGTTGGGAAAGTGATGTAATGCATTTACATAAAGTTGCTTTAGTTATAGGAATTGACTGCAGTTTTTTTTAAGTACTTTATTCCTTTTAGATTTTTTTTTTTTACTTTGATTTAAACTCAGTTTGATTTAAAAAATAAAAAATTTTCTACCAGAAATATGTAGCGAAAAACGTCAATTTAAAATTCGAATAAACTTTAAAAGAAAGTTTATGGCACTACACATTAATACTAATTTTTTTTCCGATGGCAAACAAAAAAAAGATAGAGGGGGGAGGGACAAAAAATTTATGAAAATAAAATATTTTCCTCCCATAATTTTAACTGTAGATATGTTATTATTCCTATTATGTTTAAGTCGAAAATGATATTTATTTTTAAAGAATTATGCCTATAGTCAATGTATATTTAAAATTAATTCGTTCTTCTTCGTTTTTAATTTAATAAATGGTAAAATCTTTTGAATACATTTTTACGCGCGAATCCACATTATGCTAACATAACAATTTATCGCTTTGAACTTCACGTTTTATTGAATTCTAGACAACAATGCGTTTGAAAAGATAAACATTCACCTTTACTCTGACAATATACTTGAATAAGTCCAACGTAAGCAATGCACACATTTGATTAAACAATTATATGATGTTCATTAGATTAAACGGACACAGTTTTAGATGCAATTTTCAGTGCGAATTTGTGCAGTTTGAGTTGAATTTATTCAAATGGTTTATGTTGTTTAAGGGACTTGAAGTTCCAGGTCTATTTGACAGTTTTATTGGAATAACAATTTTACTGTTGGTTAAACAGAATAAATTCGAAAACAGAAAAATCCTCAAAACCTATGATTAAGCCATGTAAGGTTCATATTCAGGTAAAAAAATATGGTTAGGCATATATACACTGCAAAAAATAAATTGTTGTTTTTACAGTATAATACTGAAAGCAGAGGTTTTAATTTAAGACTAAAAGTGCAGTAATAAACTGTAAAACTAGCTATTTTGGTTTATCGCTGTAAAACTAGCTTTTTAGTGATTATTACCGTAAAACTAGAAATCTCGCAGTTTATTACTGTAAAATTAGCAATTTTACAGTTTATTACCATAAAATTAGCTGCATTGTACTGTAAAAACAACAGTGCAATCCTGCAGCAGAGATTCCAGTTTAAAACTGTAAAATACATAGTAATAAGCTGTAAAAATAACAATTTTATAGTTTACTTCGGTGAAATTGCCAACTTTTCCAGTTTATTACTGTAAAATTACTATAAAATTAGCTGCACTATACTGTAAAACAGTTATTTAAACTGCAGATCATACTTTAAAAAACAGGTAATATGATATAACTCGATATTGATTCTTACATATATAGTTCAAAAGGCTGTAAAGGATTGACTCAAAGTAACATCAATTTCCAAATAATTATAATTCTTTTAAAACAGGACTTACATTACTAGAATCCTAGAATTGTGGAAGGGGAGGAAAAATTATAAACAAAGCCGTAACTGTCTGATGAGTGTAAGAAATGATAAATACTTATCGGTTATGCGGAAAATGAAGCCATACTTACCAACACTTAATGATGACGCCAATTCATCTTAATATCAAATTTTGTAACAAAATAGGAAGTGATTACTTGCAAATATCAGCAACCTAATATTTTGATCAAAGAATAGTTTTACCATTGATGTATTTATAAATAATCAACTGTCAACGGAATTTCTTTCATTACTCTGCGATGTAATTTTAAAATCCCTTCGAAAAAATATGAACCGGTATTACGTTAATCATAAAATCGAAATCAGCACTTAGAAATGCTTTTAAAAAATGTTAAAAATTCAGGAAAAAATTTTACGTGATACATGTGGATTACATCGCTGAAATTGCGTTCGACTTCTCTCACAAAATGTGAGATTAAATTCTCTGTAAAAGTTTTTGGTTTATAGATTTAAAAAAAAATTTTTCCAGAATAATCAAAAATGTTTTAAAAAGTTCTTTCAAAAACTCGTTTTAGTCTCGGTAATTGTTAAGAATTTTTGATAAGCAGTCACTTTGTTTATTAATTTCGGTTATGTTTCTACTTTTTTTTTAAAATACTCTTTTTTCAAATAGCAATACTGCTGTTTTATTTTTTATAATCAGTATCTATAGCAGTATTCCTGGAAGTTGTAGTACAATGGACCTCTGGTGCTTGGTTCGTTTAAACCCACCTTTCTCTCATTTCACCACTAATAGTTTATTTAATTATTTGAAATACATTCCGGATTCTGCTCTTCCTGTCCACGGCTGCAGATATGCTACTTAAACTTAGATTAGTTTGTAAATAAAATTGATACATTTTATATCTAGCAATCAACGCAGAAGAAGAAAATTTACTCATGAAAGCTCTTTCAAAATTCTTTTTATGTTTTCATTGCTTGAAAGTCAGACTTAATGAATACCAAAAATTCAAACCAGTACCCTGCAGTAAAGCATCAATGTTTGCAGAATAATAGCCAGATTTCGGTCTAATTTGATTATTGTCCTGAACTTTCATCAAATTTGCTTTTCCTTCATTAGGAAAGAGTCAGGCAATCCAATCACCGAAGAAAATCAAGCATATTTTCCTATCAAAAGGTATTAGAGAAGCCGCTTAGGTCCACAAGTGACATGACAACTAAGCGTGGTCTCTTTTAATTAGTTTTGAGAAGGAGCGAGTTTGTATCTCTTTCTCTCCATTTTATCCCAGATAAACTTGTTCACTCGCATTCCAGTAATGAACTAGTATCAGCATTGTTTAAATGAAATATTTTACCGGTGGATGGATATTTAAGATTGCTTTAGCTTCTAAAGAGATTGATTTCCTAAAGAGCAAAATTTCTGGAAAAGGCATATTTTCCTCTGTTGCAGACTCCTCCCTGACAAATTTTAAGTTTTATTAACCCATTAATGCCTAGGTTCCTTTTTAGAGACGATCCAAAAAGTCTGTCTGAATTTTCCAAAAATGAACATTTCAACTAAATAATAGTATTAAGTTATTACTTTGGTACTGTTTTCAATTCATTATTAACAGATTGCAGCACATAACCATTGTAAAGCGTGTTTTGTAGCCGTTTTAGTATGATCTTTGTCAAGAATTACATCGTTCATAATCTCAAGAATTAAAAGCTAAGTTTTTAAAATTATTACCAACTTCCCAATTTGTGTAAATTGCTCCTTTTATATTTTTTCATAAAATGCATTTTTAGATATTATATCGTAGGCAGAAAAAACTATTGCAAAAAAAGTATGCACCCTCTGGTGCCTAGCGTCCCTTTTTAAGAACGATTTTTATTTTTTTTAATCAAAGAATTACTTTTAGCATGATATTTTTTTAAAAAATGTTCCTGTCCATTAAACACTATTTGTAACCAGTATACAAAATGTCTTTGAAAAAAAATATCAGGCATTAATGGGCAATCTGTAACGTTACATGGTGTCACCTTGCATTACGAATCAGAACGCGGATGATCTCTTATACAGACTTATTGCCAGCCGCGGGTATGGTCGAACTAACTGTTCCTTCATGATTGAAAATGCCTTTTTCATCACAATACAGTAAACCAGGCCCGTCATTTAGGGGGGGGGCAGGGGGGGTCACTTGTCCCCCCACCCCTAACTTTGAGAAATCAATGTATTTACATATAAGTGGCAGTGGCTTTTGATGTTTTCCGATGAAACGTTGGTTTTAAACGATGACAAAATAACCTTTAATTTTAAAATAGCTTTTTGTGAACAGACCCTCACTGTTTATGTATTGTCTGCGAATGAATGAAATTCAGCTCACTAGATCGCTGATATCTTTTTCAATTTTCATGATATTCAACTGAAACTTTTTTTATAAGATGCAGTATAAATCAGGGTACAATATTTTTGTAGTTATAAATTTCTGTCGTTCGCGCATGCGCCGTGAAAAAATATTTCCTTTTAATGTTCATATCTCATCGTATTTTTAATATTTTTATTTACCATTTTAGTATGTTCTTTCTGTTATATTTTGTCATCTTTCCTGAAATTTTGATAAGGTTTGATCAAAAACTCTGCGTGTTCTGAGCGAAAACCCTTAAAATAAAAATGCCGTTTTTTAAAAAAAATGTGTCATATCTTCGGAAGTAAGAGTGGTAAGTTCATAAAAATTTGTACAGTAATTACACATAATATGCTAATTAATTACTGAAATGTATAGCTTATTCTGAGCTATTTTTGAAGAGTTATGGTCAAAATGCGGTTTTTCTTTCAACCCCCTTTCTTGTCATACCCCAAATGCAATGGTAATTTAATTTCAACTGGTAAATGTTCGCTGAAGCCTATATTTTGTATGACTAAAGTTAAGGAACAATTGATCACTTATTTCTCGAGCTATATGTAAAAATGTGAATTTTTGAAAGTGTCCGGATAGTTTTGGCCACCTACACCAAATTTTCCAGTATAGAGTTTTAAACAGTGGCCATCGCTTACATAAATAACGTTTGCTTTAAAAAAAACGGCTGATTTAATAAAGCAATATAATTTTCTGTTTTTGGCGATCTGATTTGTTTAAACGGCCACTTTAATAAACCACTAACTCAGTTAACCGGCGCTCACTAGATATTATTCTCTTGAATTCAAAATTCAAGTTTTCCTGTGTAAAATAGTTTATGTACCTTAACTTTTTTTTTTTGCCTAAATCCATACCTTCATTAATTTAACTATCTAGATCTCCAATAAGTGCGGAGAAATAAAGCTTTACGTTCATACAAAATCTTAGTCTTGAATATATCTTCCAATTAATGAATACCCTAAAAGTACTTTATGTAAATTATATTTATTTACGAAACCACATGTACAATAATAATATGCATATTTAAAAAAAAAATCATTAGTGTTTCTTAATTTCTGATGCAGAGGAAATGTTATTGGAGTAAAGAGCATTTAGCCATAAAAGTGATGTAATTTTAAAATATTTTGCGTTATCTAAAACAAAATTTAACGTATCGCAAAATACAAAACATTTTTTCCCTCACGTTTCTCGCATTCCTGGTTCACTTGACTGGTGTCAGTGAACCATCATCTTTTTGCACTGATGATGGGGCTTCATTCATAATAGCCCCGAAATAGCTATCTGCTAGAGTTTTCTAACTCTATTTTAACCTTTTATTTGTACTTGTAGACACGTTGTCTTGTATTTTTAACTTCATCAATTGTACAAAGTTTTCGACTGCTTTTCTTACAAATACAAAACATATCTCGTTTTTAATGTTATAATAACAAACAAATGGTGTTGAAAATTATTTTACAAGCCCTTTGTATTTTTCCTGACATTCGAAAATTGAAAGACAGTCCATAATTGCTTTGTTCAAGTTTTCTCACAAATCAGGTAGATTTTTAAAATTAAATATAATGCTTTTCTCAAATAGTTCACTTATTACTCAGTAAAAAGGAGCTTAATTTAGTTATAATACCACCCTTATTTTTCTAAATAAAATTGTGCGGTATCTTTTGAATTTCACCTCTATATGTGCTGCAGACCATATATATATATATATATATATATTTCATTCCTACAAAAAGAAAAATGTAACAGAAAAAGTGGAGAAAACACTCTCGCTTAAGAGAAAAATACTTATTCGAAACAAAAAATTTACACTTAGGTCCCTGGATAAAAAATTTTACTTTAAGCAGCAATAAAAAAAGAGCAAACGCGGAGACAAAAAACAGGGTTTTCATTCCTGGAACTGCTCCATGCTACGCTAAGCTCAAAAACTGTATTTTATCCCTTTTTCTTTTTCCTCTTCTCTCATCGCTTCTGCTTTCATGTTAATGTTTCTCTTTGCGCTGCTGAGCTAAGGAGAAAGTATTATTTTCTTTTTTAAATGTTTTTAGCGAGAAAATACAATTTTACTATAAATAGACAAAAAAAACGAAATCAGTATAAAGTGCTAGAAACAACGTAGCAAAATATATTGTAACACCCCCTACCCTCTCCGAATGCGAAAAAGGTATAATAAGTTAGAAGTCCCATTGAATTACTGCTTATTGCCCTAAAGTTCAAATATTTTATCGTTAAAATAGGGTTATCTGAAACTTCGAAATGCCTGTATGAAATAGGGATTATATACGCAGGCCAGTCATTTAGGGGGGCAGGGGGGTCCTTTGCCCCCCCCCCTGACTTTGAGAAATCAATGTATTTACATATAAGTGGGCGTGGTTTTTGTTGTTTTCTGGTGAAATTGTATTGTGTTTTTACCCTTTGCCCCCCCCCCCCTGGAAAAACTTGAAATGACGTCCCTGTATATATGTAATACACTGGTTATCATAAATAAAGGGAAAATAACAAAAACGTCGATCATTAAAAAATTTACATGGCGAACTCTTTATGCGACCTACCCGCAATATACAATGCCAAACAATTATGATACTATAGAAATTAAAGCATGTATAATAGAACAGATCTTGAGATCTTTAAATGATGAATTCTCTAATGATTTCCAAAAAGAAAAAAAAATTCTCTTTGTGCTATTTCACCATGCCGGTTTTGTAAAAAACTGCTTTAAAACTTCCTTTAAATTAAAATTACATGTTTCGCATCCGCCAGTTTCTGGCTTTGCGTGCATGTAGTGCGTCAACATCTCGCCTGAGACTACATGTTCCATTTGTATAGAAGCGTAATAAAGATAATGTATTTTCATAATGCGAGAATGCGAATATCTAGCAAAAAACAAAAGGTCAGTGCAAAAACAAGGCTGCCGAGTCTTAAGGTAAACATCTGACACTTTTAACCTAAAATCAGTCCAACTCCGGCAGCTACTTTTTTTTTTTTTTTTTTTTTCTAGATTCTTCCAACATTATAGAAAAAAAAGCATGAGCAAAAAAGCAAAAATTTAAACCTGTTGCATCTTAAAACTAAACAAGGAATAAAAGTGTCGGTTATTTCTTTAAAGTGATCCATTATTCATTGTCTGGGAGAGGGTTTTAATCCTTCATCCTTGAATATTTCATGAAATGACTCTCAAAAAGAATTCACTATGGCAATAAAAGAGATTAAGCTAAGTAAAGCGACTATTTTTTTTTAAGTAATAACCTAGAAATCATTTAAATAACAAATCTAGTCAAATTTTGCTAACATATTAACATTCATAATTCCTTTGAGTTGAGGCCTATTTGTGTCCAATGTAGTGATTTCCCTACGGAAACAAAATATTTGTTCATGCAAACCCAAATTTACATTTTTATTCTGTTTTTGCTGCAAGCTGTATTTATTGAAAAAACCTTTTTGGTTGTTAAACGATGATATAATTGCCAGTTTAAAATGAATAACAACATTATTCCTTAACATCCTTAAACACGCTAAAGTCTGCATTTCTAGAGGGAATGTAAGACGTTTTGTGCCACATTATTCCCAGCATACTGCCTCCCTAGATCCTCTTTTTGAGAAAAGAAAACACCTTATCGACTCTGCCCGACTCCCGGAGTTAATTTAGGATCAGCAAAATGAACGCAAAAATCAAACTAGCTTATTCCAATCTCAAAATATCTAGATGAAATGAAATCTGAAGTAATATCGACGTAAGGACACCTAACACAAAACTATGGAAACTGCTTAAAGGCATTAATAAAGAGCAAGCCCAATGCGAGGACAGCAACACAATAAAAGATGAAAATGGGCTAAATTAAATTAAATAAATGGGAAAATTTGCCGATGACAAATCTGCTGCCAATGGCCTTGCTGCTCACTACCAACGAATTAGCAGACTCAATTTCACAAAAGAAGATAAATCTATCTCACGTAAAGCAAGAAATATTGTCCACGGATGCCGCAGCACCGATCTCGGAGTTCCTGCCCATGCAATTCAATTTAACAAACAAGAATTACTGCTAGCATTGGCTTTTCTTGACCTCAGCAAATCTCCGAGACCGGATAGTATACATGGTCATATGCTAGAAAACCTTGGATGCGTGGGAAAGCAAATTCTGCTTGACATATTTAACCTTTCTTGGAGAAAAGAGCATTTACCTAAGGAATGGAAAAAAGCCATAATCATTCCAATAAAGAAACCAAATAAAAAATCTTGCTCACCTGGTGACTTAAGACCCATAGCTTTGACCTGTACTGCGAGTAAAATAATGGAGAACATGGTCTTAATTAGACTCCAATAATTTCTGGATGAAAATAACTGTCTCCCTAGAGAGCAATTCGGCTTTCGTAAAGGTCACAGTACCACATACCAAGTGCTTTTCTTTGCCCAAACCATCAAGGATGCGCAGAATTTAACTCCAACTAATCACAGTGTAGCAGCTCTATTGGACCTCACGAAAGCTTTCGACAGAGTATGGAAGCGTAAACTCATTATAAAACTCCACGATACCTTCAACATCCGGGGTAATACTTTGTCATGGATTTCAGCTTATCTACAACAGAGATTCATTAGAGTTAAGTTCAACAGAACACTCTCAAATACTTTCCATCTTAGCCAGGGTGTTACCCAGAGTACAGTACTTAGTTAGTCCAACTCTTTTTGCCTTATATATGGCCGAAATTGAAAAAGCTGTCTCGCCTGGAACATACATAGGAATGTTTGCAGATGATATCGCTCTTTGGAGCTCTGGAAATGCCATTGATATAATAGAGTCTGAGCTCAATAGTTCCTTAGAAGCTATTTCCAGTTTTGCAGATGAACTCAAGATGAATTTCAACGCAGTCAAATCTATACCCACTTTCTTTAAACTACCAATAAACACCTCTACAACTACCAACCATCTATAAAACTTAAGCATCAGAACCTTACCTATGAGAAACATCCAAAATACCTAGGTTTCATTCTAGACCCTGAATTTACATTTAATAAACATATTAATTACATAGTCTCGAAAGAAAGAAAACGTTTAAATATTTTTAAGTACATCGCAGGTAAAGACTGGGGTGCAGATGCAGCTACACTTAAAGCTTCCTATCAGGCACTCATTAGACCCATGATAGAATACGGCTCTCCTATCTACTGCTGTGCTTCAGAGAGTAACCTAAATAAATTGGAAAAGGTTCAGCTGAGCGCCATGCGCATCATCACTGGACTAAAACGCAGCTGTCCTTCCGAAATCGTTCTCTTCGAAGCAGATTTGCAGCCTCTTCATTTTAGAAAGCAGGCTTGTTTGGTTAAGTATTTTAATAAACTCTCCAGTTTTGACCAAAACCACAGAACTGCTAGTTATCTAAACAGCTGGACCTGCAACCAGAGACTTAAGAAATATAGTCCTTTTAGTAAAGCTATTTCTCAAAATTTAATAGCAGAAAATGTGGAACCATTTCATCTACGTTGTAATCTAAACACTTTCGACAAACTTTCCGGTGTTAATTTTCACTGCGACCTCTCTGCCACACTTAACAAGAAAGATTGTGTGCCTGACTTTTTTAAACAACTAGCCTTAGAAATCATAAATAACATCCCCTTAAACGATATCAGAATCTATACTGATGGCAGTAAAATAAATAATCAGGCAAGTAGTGGAATCTACATTGAAGCCCCACGAGTCAAATACTCTGTAAAGACTTCTGTTCTATTTTTCGAAGCGAACTAATAGCAATCGACGTGGGGCTAAAAAGAGTTATGAGCGAGAGTTTCTATGGAGACCTTAGGATACTCACCGATAGCCGCAGTTCAATTCAACATCTCAGGAACTGGGTCTACATAGGATATAAAACCAGCCTATCTGTCTTGCATAAAGTAAAACTCATATCCCTCCAACATGTAGTCCATTTCCAATGGATCCCGTCGCATGTAGATATCCACGGAAATGAATTGGCCGACACTCTAGCCAAGGAGGGATTAAACAACCCCATCCCCTCTACTTCAGAGCTCACATCTTCTGAGTTGTTTTCGAGGATGAAGGCCCAAAATAAAGAGAAGTGGTTATTTCCCCCCTCCCATCACTGGTACAAAGGGAAAAAAACGGGACTCTCTTTATCTCTCTCATGCGACAGGCAGTCCAACACTTGCCTGTCCCGATTTGCCAGTGGTTACATAAAAGGCCTTAAATATTCTGAGGGCAGTAAAACTTATCCTGTCTGCCCTAAGTGCTACCATGACCAGGCTTCACTTCAACATATCTTGGACTGTTTGGGTTTGAACTGGGAGGATATCCATGCTACCCCCCTTTTGGTTTTGGATTTCATCAATGTCAACGGATTCGTTGATCTGGTCCGTCTCCGTCGAACCAGATAGGATATTAGAAACAACACAACATTTCCTAGACCAACTGTTCTTTTCCGCTTAGAAAGCAGTTTTTACTTTATTTGACTTTTAAAACGAACGATATATAGTGAAGCATCGTTTATACGTTTCTCTTTTATATGTTCTTGTTTTATCATGGCTTAGTTCAATATGCATTAATGTATTGCACTCCACCGGGTCTAGCCCTAGCCCGTTAATGGTACACATTGACGAGTGTAATCAATTCGCATACCATTAGCATGCTTAGTTCCTTATTTTCGGGAAGAAAAGCTACCAGTATTTCTAATCCCCGTTTTTAGTCTAAAACCTGAGTTCTGGGTAAGTATTCTAGACCTTTTATTGCTATTTTTCCTTAAAGAGACTGATTTAAGACCTCATTAATAAAGTGCAGGAGAGAAACAATGTTTGACCACTATATTCTACCAAGAGAGAAATTTTATCCACCTTAATAAGATGTTTGATGCTACAAAGCACATTTTATTGCTCAATTCATAAAAACAGAAAACATCTAAACTAAACATTACAATTATGTTTTTATTTGATGAAATTCCTCGACTAAACCTAAGAAAACTTCTTATTACTTAATGAATGATAAGGTGATATGGTTTTTAAATTATTTTTTAATTAAAAATACTAGAAGGGGGGGTTGTTAAAAACAGTTAAAATTTTTGGAGAACACAAATTCACCTATTTAAAAATTGTCAAGTAACGGTTTTTTGAGTGTTCACTATGGGGTATATTTATTGCAAAAAGTAAAACATTTTTGTGCTTATTAAGAAACAAAATGTTCAAAAACCAACAAAGTAAACTGAGCAAAAACAAAGTCTTTAAAACCTTCATGTGATCGAGAATTTTTAGGGCTGTACTAAACGAAGTAAAAACTGAACAAAAACACTGTTCAACGATTGAATTCACTACCTTTTTTCGAAAACCCAAACGTAAATCATCTTGTTTATGCCAACGTGAGAACTGCCCAAAGGTGAGAACAAAGAAACGCAATTGCAATTTCGTGGAAGTAGCATAAACATCAACTGGGATTTTAAATTCCAAGAAGATACAGAATTCTCATACAGAATTCGCACTTAGGGCCACACTACTAAGTGTTTGCACAATGAGAAATAACGTTAGAGAAAACAAATATTTCCCCACCCACTTAACCCTACACTGTATGTTCTTTGAAGACATATACAGTACAGAACCTTTTATCCGGGAACCAAAATACCCGGAAACCAGAAAACCGACAACGTTTTGACGATTTTTCCGCCACTTTTTAAAATACGCATTTTCGGCAATTTCTAAAAAATGAAGAGTTTTTTTTTTTTTTGTTCTGAAGACAGCGTCGTTTTTTAAACCAGTCCATGAACCAAGCAACTCCAATTTACGCCCCCCCCTCCGCGATAAATTGTTTCGGGATGGGAGCTCGGAGGACTTTGTGACCATTACTGATTATGGAGGAACTTCAGCCCATAGGAGTTGAAAGCACGACCCTCTATTTACCAGTCCAACGCTTACTGATCAGGCCACCATTGTCTTAACAAAACTACAAAACACATAAAGCACCACTGTGCCTTCCTAACTTTTCAGTACTAGTTACACGAGTTTCGAAACCACAACTATTTAAACCCTGACATTAAACATCAAATTTGAAGATACAAAAACGACTTTCACACAGCTTAAAACGAAAATGAGATCTTCAATATGCTAGGACTCTTAAACAGTAACTACTGCATCAATATGAGCTGCAAAAGCATTGGCATCACTCGTGTGTAACATGAACTTCTTTTTCAATAGAAAGAGAAAATTATAGGAACATTTCTAAAAGAAAGAAAACGCTTTTAGTAGTAAAGTAACTAATTTAATAAGCTTTCAAATGACGCAAAGTCGAATCAAGCTCTATGCCTGAAAAAGTGAACATGGAGAAAAGAAGTTCGCAGGAAATTAGTTTTAAAGCCTAGACATTAAAACACACAAAAAAAAACCTATGTGCAAAAAAACTATGTGCCGTTCAAAGAATAGCAAAATGTCTTTGCAGTAAAATTTTATTCCAAATTTTATTCAGAAATGCCCTTTTATCGAAATAATATAAAAAGTGATGGCTAAAGAAACACATGCAAAAATCCAGGATTTAATAACGGTTTTTGCACCGATGCTAAAAGCAGTGAGAATTTAATAGCTTCGTGGCTTTCGAGCATGCATTCCAACGATAAGTAATGGAAAGACGTAAAGAAAGTTAATCGACTCCTAAAGTAAAATAAAGAGTATATTCAGTAACTATTCAAAAAAAGGCAATAAAGCTGCATTACCGTTGATGATGTTGGTATTTGAGCAAAAGCATTGCAATTTAAATGAACATGAAGCAAAAGTTAACATTGAAAGTTGTAAAAGAATTGTTGCATAGTATTGGTTGAAATTTGTAAAACGAAGCTATGGTCCATGTGTGCAGTCTGAACAAAATCACGGCGATCTTAATAAACCCGGAAAAAAAGTAATATTACTATACTTTAAAACATTGCATAGAACTATTACGATTTAATTTGAAATACCGGCCTTATAGTCCTTAAGACTGATGACATCAAAATAATATTAGTACTCTTCAATCGAATCGAAATTAAAGCTTCATAATAAGATGCTTGTAAATATCCCATCGAATTAAAATTAAACCATCGAAAGCATAATATTTGAAAATTAAACGTGTTATGATACTGAAAACAGGAACTGCATTGTTACTGTACGAACGCCATCGATCTTTTGTTAGCTTTTGCTCTTCTTTTCATTTTGGTCCGTTTTGCATATGGTTTTTTTTGGGGGGGGGAGGGGACATCACTAGCTGAGCAGATCTAGGACTCAAAAATACATAGCAAAACGCTTTACAGAATAAAACCTGAGTTTATATGCGAAAAAAAAAAACAATTCTTTTGCCATACACGCTTGGGCAAAAACGGACCGCCGAGTTCGCTCTCCTCTTAATGTTAGAGCTCAATGTCGTCTAGTGCCAGCTAGGCTGACAATCTGGAGTGCACTCTTCACTTTTCACTCAAAAATAAACATAGAACAAAGTGACGATACTTAAATTCCTTGGCGTGAAACTTTTGCTGGTATGTTTATTTAATGCAGAATTTTAATCACCTAAAAGTATTTGCTGTTCTTCAGAGAAATGAACTCTCAAGTTCAAACTTGTCAAATCGTCAAATGATTACTTAAAGCATAAACGACTGCAGTACATATATTCAAACACGGTTACTTTTGAAGAAGCTTCTTTGGAGCACCAGCCTTTTGATTCAAATATTTAATAAGTATTTTATCAAGTATTTAGTTTCAGAGATTGCAATAGCTTTGGAAGACCGCCCTTGAACGTGGAACAGAATATAAAAGGCGTTACTACGGCTGATTATTTAGAAGATTTTCTTTACCTTTGATTCTTGTTAAACCATTGCATGACAAGGAGTGGTACTTTAAGTAAGCCACTAAATAACCGCAAAATATGATAATAAAATACCATTAAATCAAAAACATGAAAAAAATTTTACGGCATGTTTTTATGATAAACAATTCACCCTGACTGAAGTGATTTCAGCAAGCAACGGTAACAAAGAGAAGTGAAATTCTTCAAGCAGTTTCCTCTCCTTCTACTGAAACTCTTCAATGCAAAGAACACTTTCCTGGAAAGTAAACGTACTTCCTTAAGTCTAAAGATTACTCATTGCGTATGATTTCTTACTCAGAAATTCAAACCAAAGTGTTCTTAAAGAACCATCCTAAAAGCCGTGTTCTAATTAGCTCAGGTAATTAATTCTCCGTAGAATTGAAAGCCCATTCATAGCTTTATGTCAGAATCACCCACACATAAACTAACAAACATTAAAGTATATATTTAAGGGCTTTAATGAAATCCTTTATAAAGGTTTCCTAAATCAACACTACTTTCACAACCACTAGCATATAAATAAATTTCCAGATTTAGGACTTGGTTAGCTATATCTGCAGTATTTGTTATTGCGGAAATTATTTTTATTGGCATTTTTGATATTTGATTTAAACCAGTGGTTCTCCACGAGGGCGATACCGTCCCTCGGTGGGCGGTGAGACGATGTTGAGGGGCGGTGAACATATTTTGAGCGGCAAGGGGGCGTTGGATAGATTTTGGGCTGTAAGGGGCGGTGGGTAAATTTTCAAATGTGCTTGTGAGAACATGTTTTATGCGGGGGCTGCAGGAAACCATCATCTCTTATATCACCAAGGGATAGCTTAAAAATTTATTTTCTGGGGATATCTCCCGAACCCTGATCTTTCTCCTAACGTCATGAAGGAGAGCCTAAAATTTTCCAATAGCACTTTAATTTGAGAGCCGCCTAACGTGACCGACTTTTTGTGTCGTTAGAGCATCCCCCCTAAAATCAAAGGTAACAACAAGCGCATTTTTCACGGTGCAATGTGAAAAACAATTCCGGAGAAAACTCCCGAACAGTGATCATTCCCTCTTCATCAACAAAAATAGTTTTAAGTTTTGTGTTTTTTATACTTCAATTTTGGAGGATATTGGAAAGAGCTCTAACTCCCTAACATTACTAAATACAATGTCCAGTCACATTAATTCACCAGTCACCGGTCAAAAGTCAGAATAACCACCTTTCTCGAAACGGACTGCTGCGAGACGTGCAGGAAGAAAGTCAATTAGGTACCTGAAGGTGCTCACTTTGATGTTGAAAAATTCCGACTCCCATGCCATGGCCAGCTGCGCTAGATTAGGCTGGTGAGAATCCATGGCGCGAACAACCCAATCGAAATGGTCCCACAGATTCTCGATTGGGCTTAAGCCAGGTGAGTTTTCTGACCAGGACAGAACAGTAAACTCATCCTGGTGCCTTCGAACCATGCATGCTCACTGGCAGCTGTATGGCACTTTGCATTGTCCTTCTGGTAGATGCCATCTTCCCGAGGAAAAACAATAATAATATAAAGGTGGAGATGGTCCGCAAGGGCAGATGCGTACTTATATTGATCCATCGTGCCTTCCACAATTATGAGTGAACCAATAGAACCCTAGGAAAGCATTCCCCAGACCATAATGTTCCTGCCTCCAACTTGGACCGTTCTGGCAATTTTTCCAGAGTGTTAGATTCCAGAGGTTTCACGACTTCTAAGCCAACATCCGTCTGTTTGATGTAGCATAAAACGTGATTCATCAGTAAATGCCACTGAACGGACGTCCAGGTGTGGTACTGGCATGAACATTCCAGGGTTTGTCGTCGATGGACAGTAGTCAGCATATGTGCATGAACCGGGTTTCTGCTTCGGGAGCCCAGAAGCAGCAACTTTCGCGAAACAGTAGTGTGGGAGACGTTGTTGATAGCCCTTTGGCTTATCTGGAGGGTCAGTTGCTCAACGAAAGCCCGTCTATTATCCCGAACGCATTTCCGCAGGCGTCGTTCGCCTCTGTTATCTATGGCTCCTAGTGCACCATATTTTCTACGTCGCTGATTTTGAACAGTCCCATTTTGCCATACACGGTACACTTTTACCACGATGGCAAGCAAACAGCTCAAAAACTCAGCCAGTGTGGCAATGCTTCCACCCTTGGCCCGAAAGCCAATGATTATGCCCTATTGTACGTCGGATAAATCGCTTCATTTTTGCATTCCACCAACGATAGAAATGTTTTCCAAAGCTCTCACACACCCTCTGTATATCCTCAACTGCACTGTGCTACCAATGCCTTTTGTGATTGGTTATTTGACGTCGACGTCAAAAGTACGTGGTGGTCACATTAATGTGACTGGACTGTGTAATTTTAATTATGAAATTTTTTTATAAGAGACCTCTTTCTCCCAAGTTAATGTTAAAAAAATTCTCTAAAATTACATCAATTTTAAATGTTTCACCGGGGGTGGAATCTGAACTTAAGTCTCACCCTCCCCCCTCCCCACCACGAAACTTAAAACTAAAGAAACCGCATTATTAAGACTTCGTTTTCAAAACAAATTTCAGGGGCTATCCCCGATATTTCACTGCCGTCTTTACTCTGATGTCGCGAAAGGCATGCTTATTACTTTTGTTATCTTATCTAACCTTCAAAGCAATCACTTAATAAAAAAGAATTTCTCAGAATTAAAATTCTCTCGTGATTTGTAAATCTACTTATACCAGTTTTTTTTTTTTTTTTTTTAATTAAAACTTGATTTATGATGTTTAAAGGTAACAGGTACGGGATAAGTCTTCGTCCCTCCTGAGAAAAATACAACTAACGTCTTTGTTATTGCCTTTCTGTAGTTAAATCCTTTATCCGTAAGTAATAAATAGGGGATGCGTATTGCATAGTTGCAATTAAATAAGAGTAAGACTGTTTGGGATCAGACTGTTCAGGAACTATTTGAATGTAGTGTATTTTTTAAAATATATTGGTTTTCAAACTAAATGTTGAAAAAACGGAGCATTTTTATTTCAAGCCCTGTTGCTCTTATGTACCTTAAAAATGGGTTCTAGGTTGTTACTGACACAGCTTTTCGGGGGGGGGGGATGCTCGCTTTTCTAAAACTTATCTAAAAGAAAAAAAAATAAGCATAAGTTTTTTTTTTTTACTCTATAGTCATTTTTCCACTATCTGTTAGGGAAAAATTATAGTTAAACCGGTCAAGAAAACTATGCCCCTCCCCCTCTTCCACTTTTACGTCCATCCGCAAAGGGGGCGCTGAAAAAAAAATTTAATCCTAAAGGGGGCGGTAGCTGTAAAGAGCTTGAGAACTATTGATTTAAACTAAACATTAAATGGTTTTTATTCTTAAAAAAAAAAAAAAAATCATGTTTATAAATCGAAAGTAAATTCAGCACAAGAGTAGACATCATCTGCGTTTAGGGTAGGTGTTTGACCATTACAAATTTGGAATTTGTGGAATTCCTAAAAATTGGCCAAAACTATATAAGGAAATGCGCAACTTACCGACGTCAATCACGTGTTTGCCTAGAAGAATACAAGTTAATGCCAATCAAACAATAAATACGAGTAAGTTTGTTTGTTTGCTTGTTTGTTTTGTTTTTTTTTTTTTTTTTAAATTCCAGAAAAAAATCTTCAAAGTGGAACAGTGGCAAACATCATGCCAATATAAATAAAAGAGAAAATACTTTTCTTTGATGACTTACATCCTAAAGCTCAAACTTACTTTCATTGAAAAGGGGGTTCCTTGTTACCCCGGAACACGTGTCTGCAGCAACTGCAGTTTTTGTGAGATAAAACGTTCAAAATCCTTAATTTACTTTTTAAGCACAAAGATATTTATTAAATATCTTGCCAGCATGTTTGTTTACTTAAGGTTGACCTTTTCTTTGAAATAGATCGAATTTTAAGATTTACTTAAAATGACGAGAAAAGTGGTTTAATTTCGCTTAATTAAAAATAAAAGCATGCTAGCTCACGGCTTTAAAAAATATATCCAATCAATCAACGAATTTAGAACAAAAAACAAAGAACATCCAGCCTAATGTTATAAATTTTCAACCTTTAAATTGTTCTAGTTTTATCTTCTTAATGCAGGATAATGGTTTAGCTTGCTTACTACTAAACTTTTTGGTGACAAACTGGCTGTTTGTCCACACCAACTCGAACAACCAACTCTAATTAAAATAGTTGCTGTTTACAAGAAACAAACTGTGTATTTTAAAGTTCTAGTTTTGTTTTTAGAAAATATACAAGTAGAAAAATTATTTTCAAGCTCAATTGTGTTCTATGTGCAGTTAACATTTGTTTAATACAACAAGATTTTGTTTTGCGAACTGCAGTAGCTAAAAAAATGTACCAGAAGTACAGAAATCATATTTTTCTTGCGCAAGTTTTTATTATTATTATTATTATTATTAAGTTTTCCTGAAGTTATACAAATTTAATAGTATGTAAATATGATTATTTAAAACAACCAACAATCCTCTTAGTTTTTTTTTTTTTCTGGAATCGATAAACTGTAAACATTTTTCATAAAAGAAATGGCCTTCCAGTATACATATAAAACAATTCAAACTTATTTGTTTCCAAAATTAATTTGATAACTTAACTACCAGTGAGATTATTTAAAAAAAAGCCATTAAAAAGGATGGATAAATCGTTGCAAATAGAATTTCTGGCAAAATGTACAGACTTTTAAGTTTAATCTACATAAAAAGTGTATATTCTTTGGATAATAATATGAAGATCTCTTGACAACCATAAACACATTTTATTCAGAAATGAAATTTAAAACTGCTATAAAACAAAATCATTTGAGTGGCATTAGACAACATCAAGTAAAATAAACAACTGCTTAGTGTCTTTCGAATGCATGACACTACTTCCCTTGCAGCTGACATACTTTAAGCGATGACATGGCCCATTTAAACTGAATTTTCATGAATAATAATGTGCTTAAATTTTAATTTCTAACTCATTTGGGCGGATAAACATGTCAAGAGAATACGACATTTGAAGCATATCCAAACATCAAAGAATTTTCGAACATACATTCGATGCATTCAAAAATGCGTTAGTAGAGCTTTTTATTAATACGCTTTCTGTTTTTCATAAACGAAACTTAATTTTACAAATTTCAACAGTTTTCTTAATATTATAATTGAAGTTACATAATTTTGCATATTAAGCCGTTGTAGTATTTATTGTGTCTAACGCTACTGACTGATGAAACATTTTGTAAGTTTCAATCAAAATAGCATACTTAGTATGAGCTGCTTCATCCTTTAAGATGTTTAAATTTGGTTGTACAAAGCATTTAACTCCTTAAAGCCTTGTTAATCTAGAAAGAGCATTTATGATTGCCACTAACTTGAAATAATGAAAATCTTAAATAACACAGGGATACTACGCAAGCTAATATCTTAACTTCACAGTTTAATACCAGCTATTTATGATGAAAGATGATCAAAAAACTTTTTTGTTTCTTCAATTTAATGATGGTTCCCTAAATACAAAAGTTGTTCAGTTTTTATTGTAAAATGTCAGTAAAACCCTAAATAGCATGTGACAAAAGTAACAGAACAATGTGTCATTTTTTCCTCGAGAAATTCGTATAAATGTGATTTTTTTAAGTGTCCTAATGCTTTTGGTTATAAAGTGTACTTAAAGGCAACAGCGTCAAGCACAGGTTAAACGATAAAACTCCTAAAAGGTTTAACAAAGGGCAGTTTATATTCAGCACATAAACTCAAAACGGTTAGTAGTTTAAATATACAATACAAAACCCTCACTGTTTTAGAAAGGATAATATCAATTTTAACATTTTTCATTCCCAATCGATGTAAAACGGAAACATGAATAGTAAAAGTGAATTTCATATTTCCGTCAGACTCAACGTCCGTCGCATAAAATATGCGTTTCCTAGTTGAAACTGGAGATTTGATGCCTCGTTACGGAGCGGAAGGGTTGAAATTCGGAGATAAGATAAACTTTTGAAATAAAATTTAGCAGTTTGGCGTAAAAGCAGACATATAATCATGTTTAATGTGGAACTTCACACATAATTCAGAGATAAGTAGTTCCAAAAGGAACATTTACGTCACCCCTGGAAGTTTGGAAATGAATTTGGACTAAAATTAAGAAAAATTTGAAATTACTGAACCATTTATATTATGGCTATTGTCAGTGTGTTGCATGTTTGAAATTAAATAAATACTCTAAAGTTTTGAAAGTAGCAATTTTTCTCTGCACATATTGTTCTATATTATTTTAATCAATGCGTTATTGTAGTAGCTTTTGTTGTGATTGATGAAAAATGGAAAGAGCGGATTACTTTCGCTTTCAAAAATGTTGCATGTTCCATATAAATATACTTTTATACAACCACCTACTTAGATACTGTTTTGAATGCTATTTCAGAGCACATTTATTTCATTACGTGCAATAAACAGTAATATAAACCGTACAGTCACGGCTCATGGTATGTTTCGAATCAGTACTAAAGGATTTTCGATTTCTTTCAATTATTATAGAAAAATAAAATAGAAATCTTTATTATTTCCGAGAATAGCAAAGGATTGAGATAAGAGTTCAATGAACAATTCCAATCATAAAAGAGGGGGTTTTTTTGATAATTTTTTTATGAACTACATACAAGAATAGTACATGTTACGTCCGCCAATAGCATCTAACCACCTCATAAGAGCTAGGCGGCACTATAAGGATTTTTTCCCTGGTGCCATTTACACCATTTTTCTGCCTCCGTTTTTAGATGTAGTAAGATTTTTTCTTCAAAATTATAACATTTTGTGAAATGAAGGCAAAATTAAGCATTGCTTGTTTTTCAACTTTATGGCTGCAGCTTAGATATATAATTTTAAGACTTTTTAAATTGAAAAACCACACATTGTAACACGATAAATATGACACGGGGGAAAAAGTGAAGATAAAGATTAGTAGAAACAAATTATTTTGTTTATAACCCACAAAATAAGATTGCAGACGCCATGCAATCTCATTGCAAGTAATGTTTGCAGATAAGTTACTATATAGAGATATCATAAGATTACTATATTCTTGTCACATGTTAACACGCAAATTGAAATGGAAATTAATTGCAGTGTATAACAGTAAAATTGCATTTTTACTGCAATATATCTTGAAGTTCGACATTGAATATTTCATGATATCAGCTCCAAATAGAGCCAAAAGTTCGATATTCCACATTACCAGACTCTAATGGTACCCTTATCTTCTATGTTAATATAATTTCAATATGGTTGAATACTATATTCAAGTGTTATCCTTCTTGGATTGGTTTCACCGCAAACTCTCATAATTAGGCTTTTTATGTTCATTTCAAGTTATTTTTATTTTCTTTAAAAATTATTTACAAAAACGTAAGCAAAATGGGACAAAACAGTATTTAGAAGATGTTTAACACATTTTTTAAAGACTTTCTACAAGTAACAACTAAAAGGAAGAGTGGAAGAACGGGGTATGTGATTTTTGCTTATATTTTGAGGGCATGACGTAAATGGGGCAATATTATGGACCAATTACAATTTTATCTACACTTCCGTAAAATGTACTTCTTCACATGATCATCTCTAAACTCAAATATATCCAACAAAATCGCTTTCTCATCTTAACCGATCAATAAACACAGACATCACAGACACATTACGTCATGCAGCTTACACTTAAAATTCATTTTATAACTCAGCCTTAAAAACAAGTCATTTTGCACACAGCTTTTAAATAACTATTATGCACATAATTTAATGTTTATATTAGTATGTATTTTTAGCCAAATAATATGCCGCTTTTAACTATTTTCAAAACGTACATATAGTTTTCAAAGGGATTTTTCATTATTTGTTATGTTTTTCGTCTAAACATACAGTATGCCTTTCTTACATTTTAGTCACACAATTAATTACTTTAATTTGTAGCGTTACAACCTTTTAAAACACAAAATAATTTTACATTGGGAATAGTTATTAGTTTTGTCATCTAACAACATAACAACAAAGTTTTTTGCAATTAAGAAATCATTTACTATTCTTTAAAATAATTTAAAATAGGTTTGTGTGAAACAGAAACAAAATAAACAATAAATATTTAGTTTTCTATTACTATACTAAAATACATTAACTACATACAAGAAATTCAGAAGTGTTTTTTTCTATAGTGATTCAATGAAACGTTACTGTTTGTTTAGCTAAAGAGGTTTATTTTTTCTCTCGTCCAATTTTTCAGCAATTTAAACCTAATTCCGACTCTTCTTCAAAAATTGCTTCTAGGAGTCTTGAATTATGCATTAAAACTACATTATCTCTTCTCTGATGCATTCACTCTCATCGAAGCAGAATTTATAGAAAATATTTATGGGGAAAGTTTCTATTTCGTATTTTTTTGTTTGAAAGAAAAGTTAACGTCGGAAACAAAACAGAAACCTGATAGGAGCTAAAAAGTTTGAACTGCATTACTTCTAATAAGTCACACACTTTGATACAGTGTATTCCAGATGATCTCAAGATAATTGGGGCAGGTTAATTCATTGTTTGGTTAAGTAAAATTCGAGTTTTCTGCTTTAAAATTTGTTGACGTTTCTAAAAGAATTGTATTTTTCTTGCTAGTTATGAAAATGTTATTGCGTGTTTTTATTTAAGTAAAAAACTTTTAATGTGATATTCCATACAGACGTGCACTGTATCCCCAAATCTATTGGGACACTTTCAAAAAGTTGGATTTTGAAAGAAAAATAAGAGACTAATTGTCTCTATAATATTTTTCCTACAAGGTATAGGTTTCAGCTAACATTTGCCAATAAAAATTAGATTACTCATGGAACATCACTCATGCATTTGAGGAACACAGGATCGAAGCATAAAGGTTTTTTGAATAAATTCATCGTAAATAGCTGGGAATAAGCTGCACATTTCATATATTTATTTGCATTCTACGTATAATAATATTACATACTTTCGTGAAGGTACTATTCCCGAAGACATAAATATTTCTTCCCAAACTCCAATTTTATTTGCCGGTTTTTGGCTCAAAACATGCATAGTTTTCCGTCAAACTTTACCAATTCTTATTAACTTTTTGTTATCAATAATAATTTTACCTTTAGTTATAAGGAAATCTAATAAAAACATTTATTTTCGTTCTTGAGGGACACTTCTTGATCAAAATATACTACGTGGTGGTTTAGCCAAATACCTAAAGGTTTATTTATATTTTGTCTTCACAAAAACTTTTACGTTTTTTTTTCTTCACCGTATAAGGGTGAGACTTTTCCCACGAAAAGAAACAGCTACGCAGATGTGATTGATTGACTGATTTCATTAATTCTGACAAGGATGGAGATTTTTTACCACAATATTCGCTATATTGGAAAAGGAAGAAGTCATGGGAAAAAAATGTATTTCTCTGCGGATTAATCCTATGATTTCTTAAGTTTACCTGAATGCTGTCCTTCTACTTTCTATACTGAGGTCATGAATCATAGCTATGGATATTCGTCTTAAAAAGAAATGATGGAAACTTTCTTTGAGATCCTGAGCATTCTAATCAACTTTGAAAAGATGGATGGCTTGACAAAAATGTTCTAAATTAACTATTCATTAAAGCAAGATTATATTTAAAATTAAAAAATTTCTTTTTTGATTTATTCTTGCAAAAATATCTTTAAAAAGAGTATTTCGCTCTATTTTAAACATTTTACAGAACAATTAACCTAAGGCTGTTTGGGGAAATTGAAATTGAATTTTTCTGCTCGAGACCCATCCTTACTATGCATCTGACAATCGTTTTCGCTCTCTCCCGAAAAGTGATGGAAATGGACTTGCGTTAGTCTGGTTCTGGTACAAAACTGTCACTGTTAAATCTGTAACACGCATCTGCACTCTTTGTAGTGAACTGCACTCTTTGTTCACTCTTTGTAGTGAATTCAAAAAATAAAACAGAGTTCTTAGAAATACATCTAAGAACGATACTTCAGTATCATTACGCTACAATAGACATCTCATTGTGTTATTTTTACACCGCATAATTTTATTCCAAATAGTCATCATCATTATCCAGCCCCTGTCCTTAATATGGTAGTCATTAGACGCCGTGCAGTCCAGTAGAGCCTAGCCCGCTCCGCAAGTCATCACCATCACCATAAGCTTGAAGTGCGCTGCAGATGGTCAGATGTTTCTTTGCCAGTGGACACGTGGGCGAATCGGCGAATGAAAGGCACCGAGCTCATTTAGCCGCAAAAGCGTTTCCCAGGGAGGAGAGTTAAGTTGTACCCCCATTTCAGATAGTGGCCTCTTAAAATTATAACATCCCAAAGCTCACTGCTTGATGCATTAGCAAAAAAGGCTTCTTGTAGCAGGAGCGTGCATAGACTTAGGTGCGCCCCCCCCCCTACAAGATATGTAAATGCGCCTCGCCCAATTATTAAACTATAAAAAATATTTTCCCCGTGTAATACATAGTGCTATTTTCCTGGATCGTGCGCCCTCAAACATTGTGCTACGTACTCCACTGCTTGTAGCGCTGAAACAAGTACACGAAACTTACTTTGAACGTTTGTGGACTTTAAACTTTGATTTTACCTCATCATCTCAGTCATTTTGAAGCTAACTTTTAACAATTCGTTTGCTCTTCAAACTACTGTAATCATCTGAAATCTCGTTTGAACCAAGTACTGTAGGTACATATTACACACGAGTAAACAAATAAAAAAAATAAAAATAAAAATAACAAATATAGCTGTCTGCTTTCATGGCATTCGTCCCGAAGAACAAGACTAATTTTTTTCGCAGATTTATAGCAGAATCTGATCTCCTATTTCTTAGCTGACACGTTTTTCTTTACGTGATATCCCATCGTATATCACTATGCCCGCTTAATGTGAGCACTTCACAGTTGTCAAATAAATCTCTTCACTGAAGATAAGAATTATCACCACTCTCGAACTGTTTCTGTGACAAGAGAAATACAATTTAACTTGTCTGTGAACAAGCGCCTTTTGTTCCCACACAAATAATGCTTAATTATTAATTGCTTTTTCAAATGGTTGCAACTGGATAAAACCTTTTTCTGCAAAAAGAATTCTATTTTCTTTTAAAACTGGCGCAAAAAAGAGCAATGATTGAAGAAACATGCAAGTAATTACGCTTGTTTTTGAATTATTTTTTTTTAATCTTTTCAAGAGAAATGCCTTATCTATTTTTTTAAATAGTATAATTCAGTGGATGTTACAAAAAATATAAATAAATAAATAAAACTTCTATAAGAGCATTTCAGTTTCTAGCTCTGTTACTTCCCATTCCAGGCTGATGAATGCTAACAAGCACGAAACTGCAGTCCTTGAACGGAATGACAGAGTTGGTGACCTATTGCATGTAAAAATATTTGGTAATGAATTTCCTCTCCAAGCTATATTTGATGCGCACCTAGGGTATTTCCATTCATCCCATAACTACTGTGCTTGAAGCAAAAATACTGAACATTTTATGCAAGGATGCATAAGATATATATAATTTGGAGAACTCAATAAAAATTTTTAAAAAATTGTTTTCTTTTCATATATTAAATCTTGTTCTATTTAATCTATAAATTATTTTCTTGTGTTAGAAACAAACTTAATTTCGTTACACATTTCGTTGCATGTAGAAATTACTTTTATTTATTCAGTAAAAGTTCAGCCAAATTAAAAGTTGTGCAGACATATTCATTGAATAAGTACAGCTTCTAACGTTGTTTTTACCTGTGAAGCGTTCTCTGTTCATTTCCTTTTCCAAAAAATGCTCAAAATCCAACATGAAAGAGAACTTGAAAGTCAGGGCACACTTTGGGGTTAGACTCGTTTTTAAAACTTCAATGCACAAAAAAGCTAAGTTGAGAAACATTGCGTTTTTTCTGCATCTGTTGTCGTTTCTTTCCTGAGCTCTTATGAGATTTTAGGACAAAAACGTTCCAGACTTCAGATTTTAGATTTTTTTCTTTTTCTTTTTTTTTGCAAAAGCTCAAAACCTTTGAAGTTTAGGACTCAAAAGAGAATCAAATCTTTTATTTCAACTGATGTGCTTTCTGCGATACTACGTCCCATCGTCCATTTTCGTGAATATGCTATGTAGCTAAGTAAAAAAAAAACGACCACCAGCTTTCGTTTCAGCCTTTGAACTTACTTAAAAAGCGGAAAAAGCATTTTATGTACACTGTGTGTAACGGCTTTATGCTCGATTCGTACTTCCAATTCATTTCACAATTTACTTTTTATGAGCTATTCTTTTAAAAAATAAAATAGCTTCATATTACAAATAAATACTTTGATACAAGGTGTGTCATATAGCTGTATAATTAGGTTTCGTCTAACATAAAAGCTATAGTAAATGGCTAAAGAGTTACTCCGTATCCGTAAAGTTTTTTTCCTCAAATGCTTACACATTTTGTAAGTTTCATTTTAAAAAAATATGTCAAAAAATCGTCCTGATCACTCCGGGTTAGTTGGAGAAAAGGAAACTGAAGGTAAATTTAAAAAATAAAAACTCTATTTAACATTCCTGGTAAGTTTTGAAACTAAATTGTTAGTGAATGTATACTAGAAAACGTATAAAATATATTCCCACAGATCCGTGTCTTTCCAAACAATTGTGTAGGCCTATCTATGCTTGAAAAGAACTCTGCGTAAAAACCTATTTTTTGCTATTTGTTTCGATTTTCGAAAAGCATTTCGCAATTTGCTTTATGTCAGATATTCTTTTTAAAAAACGTCTGATAAAAAAGTTACACCGTAAAGGTTTTTTTTTTATTTTGTTTACATAATTTAAAAGTTTCATTTAAAAAATAGGTTCTATATTTATCCTACTCGTTGAGGGGCAGTTGGAGAAAAGAGAACTGGACGTTAATGGAAACAGGCTATTACTACAATTGTGATAAATTTAGAAACTAAACTGCTGATGAGTGAATACTAGATAGCATATAAAGGAATTTCTCACCGCGGAAATAACGCCGTCTAAAATTGTGTTTTTTGTCATTTTATAGTTTCCAAAAACTGCAGTAGAAAGTCCCTAGAACCCATCCCTACCCGAGATGCTCTAAAATCATGTCCTTAGATTTAAATTTGGAAAAATACCCGGAGGATGGCCTCCAACAAACTAATCCTCGTTATAACATCATCAAAGATCGTCTGAAATTTCCTATATGTAACAGCTATTAAATGCCATGGCCTAAATGTGCGTTTTCTTACTTCATTCAAAGGAAATATAGACTAGATGTAAACAAACAATTGCGCCAGTTGGCAACGTCAATCACGTGTTTGACATGGACAAGAACTAATTGGTGCTAATCAGATAGCTATCGTGAATCATTTGGTTAGAGGCTGGCAAGCATTTTTTAACTTTTTTATTTATTCTGGATAAAATCCCCAAAAGAAGAATAGCAGCAAACGTTCTGGAAAACCTGCTGATTTATTTTCGGGGTTTTTTTTTTTTTCCTTTTTCAGTGAACAGAGTATAGCACTTCAGTTCTTAAACATCGCTCGTGCAAAGTTTCTCAAGGACAGTTGAATTTGTTAAAGCAATATTTCAGCGCAACTCCTTTCTCAGCTAGTTGCAAATAAGCTCTTGTTATCGAGCAGCACTTTATCGACTTCGTTCATCCTCCCCTTGCAGTACTTACTACAGCTTTTGCTTTTATCACCGAACGTTAGGACCGAAGCAATTACGTAATTACGCAAGATCGTGATGCTTCGTACGAAACGTATGCTAAGTGATTTAACTGGAATGTCATTCTTCTTGGAAACACTCTAAGAAGAGTGGAAACAGAAAAATATGTATATCTGAACCTGTATCTTAGTTTTGTTTAACCCTTTATGTCCCAAATCAATTTAGAAATGCATTTTTAAAAATTTGTTTGGTTTTTAAGCTTGAAAATACATCAAACAACATAGATAATGAATAAGGGTCATTCCGACGAAAATGGTGCAAATCATGTCTGAAACTCTTTACTTAAGATTATCAATTTTAATAAATACCACCAACTAATCTTTTTTTATTGAGTTTCCATTTATTTGTGTTTAATGAAGTGTAAATAACTAGTACATGACTCATTTATGAAAGGATTTTAAAAATTTTGATCACTTTCTTTAACAGAGTGGACATGTAACCGAGTGGACAAATAAGCCTTTAAAAATATCTGTATAATCACAAAGAAAAATTAGAATCACAGAACGAGCATAAAGTGGAATAAACAGCTTAAAACTGTAAGTCTGTCTGCAATTTCAAGAAAAAATCTATTTTTTTCATCATGAAATCGGCTCTAACAGAGTGGACATCCAACAGTTCAAATTAACTATCATAAGAAAAGAATTAGGCTCACCCTGGTTGTTGACTACATAATTCAATGTAGCAAGCTAATAACGCAGTTATGCTATCTATATTTTAAAAAAAATATATCAGGTTGAACGCAATTGTTTATTTTATTTCCAAAAGACATATATAAAAGGCGAAACATAAAAAATCTAGGGACACGAATAAATAATAGTGTTTTGGGGGATTTTTATTTTTTTTTTTCATTTGCTTAATAATCTGTAGAAATGGTGTCAGAAGCATATTTTGTGCAGTGCAGTGTAATTTATTTTGTTGTTACATTTCAGTTTAATTTCAAATCACATTTAAAATTCTAGCAATTTGAAGCTGGGACCCGTCACTTTCTCCTTCTTCTGACAAAGATTTATTTTTTTTTGTGTCCTTTCTAAATGAATTATACCTAATCAATTGATACTTGATGGCAAAAAATTAAATGGAGAACCAATAAAAAAAATGCACTTAATGGGTGGTAGTTATTAAAATTGATTTTAAAAAAATCTTAAGTCACGGACCGGACATGATTTGTACCATTTTCGTCGGAATGACCCATAAAAAAATTTGAAAATCAATAGGGTCTAAGGCCCCCTAACCCTTAGGGACCCTAAGAAAACTGTTTCCGATCGACAGGTACCCTCTGTCGACCTCTCAGCAAATTACAAGAAATGGTACTTTCAAGTATCAGCATTATTCCAGCTATTTAGAACTCATAAGACTAAATTAATATAAGCGGGACTTCTGAGTCCCATAGGGGCATAAAGAATTAAGTCTCGTAAATACAAACTTAAAATGAAAACATACTTGATTATTGAACTTTTTTACTAAAGAATTGCTTTTCAACTTATTTTTGAGCTGGGTGAATTTCAATGATGTATATTTGAAATTGCATATTTTCTTTGTTTTTGTCAGAAATACATCTGAAAAAAATTTGTGTTATTTTTTATCCGCTTGCGTGCTGCATTTTGTCACTACAAACCTAGTCATATTTTGATATTAAAGTTCTATATTGGAAAGCGAGTTGAAATTTCAGCAAAAGAATCAAAATCAAGTATCATGAGAAGTTTCTTAATGCTTCAGCAGTTGTTTCGCACTTTTTTTTTCTTTCATTTATTCATTAGAAAAGGTTAATGTCCATTAGTAATGTCTGTTAGGGAGAATGTAAACACGGGGTAAATGTTAATACACTTAACCCCCACTTTTGTGGTGATTTTAAAAGCTAAACCATTGCTGAATGAAGACTAGGCAACATTAAGAAGACACTCTTATTGCTTCGTGTAGAGCGTCTTCTAATTGCTAAACAAACGTTGAACTCTTAAAAACACTAGCCACCCCTTAAGAGGCTTACATTGACGAGTGACACACAACCCCTTCTCCCTCCTCCCAATTAGCCTCCCATTTTTGTAAGAACAATCTTCGATTATTTCTAATCCTTGTTTTGAAGTTAGTCCCTCATTACTGGTGAAGTATTCCCGATATTTTATTCCCCTTTTTTTAAAGTAACTGCTTTAAGAAACCACGAACAAAGTGTGGGGAAGAAACAATGTCCAAACAATATCTTCTGCCAAAGAGAAAAAAGTTAATCCACCTTAACAAGATCTTTGATGTTACAAAACAAACTCCCCCAAATGCATCCTATAAGTAAGATTGGGTTTTTTGCTCGGTTCTTCCCATTAAGGCAGTTGTTAGGTTACAAGCCACAATTACTCAATCTCCAAAATAATCACCAGTTCGGCCTTTCTCGCCGAAGTAGTATAATTACATGGATTCTCTTCTTGCTGTAAAACAAATTATACACCAAGAGTTCTTTACATCAGTTTTGTGTTTTTAGGTCATAGATAATCTTTTGAATTTTGATATAAAAACATCAGGTTTCTAGTTTGTCTTTTGTATGAACATGTATTTTGTTAAATATGCTGCAAAAAATGAACTGTTGTTTTTACAGTCTAATACTGGCAGCCGAGATTCCAATTTAAAACTGTAAAATGCACAGTAATAAACTGTAAAACTAGCAATTTTACAGTTTATTATTGTAAAGTTAGCAATTTTACGGTTTATTACTGTAAAATTTAGCTGTATTATGCTGTAAAAACAACAGTATAATACTGGCAGCAGAGGTTCCAGCTTAAAATTGTAAAATGCACGGCAATAAAGTGCTAAATTAGCAGTTTTACGGTTACTGTACGGTTACTGTACAAAAAAATGCTTTTTTTTTTTAAATGATCCAATTTATTTATTAATTTTTTTAAGTTTATGAAAATTCCGTCCAAGTGTTGAGAGACAATTTAGGAGTCTGAAATGAGAAGTAGTTTATCAAATAATCTGCATTTTTATTTTTAAAATTCGTTAGAGTTACAAATTAGTTATTTATTACTATCGAATTAAAAAAATGTGTTAACTGAAAGTGCTTCACAGTTCTCAGCTTATTGCGCATCCAAATATCTTGCAAAATAATCCAGAACTCAACGCGAGGAGGTGGCTGCACGAGTTCCACCAGCCCTCCACCCAAAAATATTATATTCATTGTTTTACATTCTTCATGCAACAAAGTCCTTCTTCGAATTAAACGTTGACATTTTTATCCTGGATTGTATCTTTGCTCTGACGAAGGTAACTCTGTCCTCATGGCCACATACGTGCATTACCGCTTCTATCACTATTTTAATTGTTCTTTCCACAGCTTGCATGTGACTTGAAAAGCGGACTGAAGCTTCATCTAAAACCAAGCCTGATTCTATGTTTCTCTCAATCTCTTCGAATGATTTTAGAAGATTTGGTTTTAACGTTTTTATTTTTGAGCAATGCCACTGTCTGGCGCAGTATAGCCTACAAGGCTCTTGCGCCAAAAAACACAACCAACCAACCAAGCAACCAACCAACCAACCAACAAACCAACCAACCAGTAGCCATAAAGTTCAGTTTTAGAACCTTAAACTGTCTCAGTCTCCTGATCTCTTTCTTTGAAAGGCGGCATTGTTTAATCCTTTTCCATGCCAATATTCTGATTTCTTTGTTTTCGTCTGCCCCCATCGCTAACAGTATATTCTCAGGATGGCTATAGTATGCATTTCTTTGAACCACCGAATGCACTATCGTCTATAAGTCATCAGGGAGGAAGCTTAAGAGTAGAATGACGTAGTACGAGTTTATGCACAGAGTATGGTTCTCAGTGAGGAAGCTACCAGGGTGAGCAGATGGACCGAGACATTTGTGGAAAATAGTTCTGCTCTCAAACTTCCTCTCTGATGACTTAACGATAGTGCATTCGGTGGTTCAAAGAAATGCATAATATAGCCATCCTGAGAATATACTATTAGCAATGGCGACAGACGAAAACAAAGAAATCAGAATATTGGCATGGAAAAGGATTAAACAATGCCGCCTTTCAAAAAAGAAAGAGATCAGGAGACTGAGACAATTTAAGGTTCTAAAACTGAACTTTATGGCTACTGAGTACTACGACTGCATCGACTGGCTCTCCACAGATCTTTGTGAGCCTCCAATTACAAAGAATCTTTTATTCGAAGAGATTGAGAGAAACATAGAATCAGGCTTGGTTTTAGATGAAGCTTCAGTCCGCTTTCCAAGTCACACGCAAGCTGTGGAAAGAACAATTAAAGTAGTGATAGAAGCGGCAATGCACGTATGTGGCCATGACGACAGAGATACCTTCGTCAGAGCAAAGATACAAGCCAGGATAAAAATGTCAACGTTTAATTCGAAGAAGGACTTTGTTGCATGAAGAATGCAAATCAATGTGAATATAATATTTTTAGGTGGAGGGCTGGTGGAACTCGTGCAGCTATCTCCTCACGTTGAGTTCTGGATTATTTTGCAAGATATTTGGATACGCAATAAGCTGAGAACTGTGAAGCACTTTCAGTTAACACATTATTTTAATTCAATAGTAATAAATAACTAATTTGTAACTCGAACGAATTTTAAAAATAAAAATGCAGATTATTTGATAAACTACTTCTCATTTCAGACTCCTAAATTGTCTCTTAACACTTGGACGGAATATTTATAACGCTTAAAAATTAATAAATAAATTGGATCATTTAAAGAAAAAAAGCATGTTTTCCGAATTTTCCCCGTATTTGTGACAAATTAAATAAATATCATTTACAATTCAATTTTAATATTAATTTAATGATAATAGTGAGCCTTTTTTGCTCTCCCATTACCGAAAATATTTTTTTTTTTAATTTCACAAATTTTGCTGTAATATCCAATTTTAGCAATTTTTTTGAAACCCCCAAGCGTTTATGGCTGATCAAGAAATGGAGCAAAATAATTAAAATTTTTTATGTAAACTTATTGCCCCTAATAGTACCTTGTAAGTTACACCTATCATTGAAAATATTTAAAAAAAAATTTTTGACAAATTTTACGAAAAACATCAAAAATTAGCATTTTTCCGAAACTTCAAGGCGATTGCGGCAAATCAAGAAATTGTGCAAAAAATTTCAAATTTTTTGTGAGTGCTTTGTGCCCCCAATGGCACCTTTTCCGCATACCTCGTCATCGAAAAAAAAAAAAAAGTCATTTTCGGCCCACCCTACTGTACAATTAGCTGCATTATACGGTGAAAACAACTTTCATTTTTTACAACTTTAATTTTGTGTATTTCATTAATCCATCCATCATAAATATTTCCCTACTCAGAAATAATAACATAACTTCTGTTTTTAATACGATAAACCTCTTTTCCATCTGAGGATAGTTTACAAGGTGTACAATATGGTTCAGAGGTATATAAAGTGCGAAACTGGGGTCGCATGCGGCCCCATGAGTATCGTGTGCAACTTTTATAAAAGTATTAATTAACTCTTAAATAAATGTTTAACTATTGGTCAACTCAGGCTCATGCACTCCTCGCCGGATTAAATGCCCTAGTACTTAATTTTCATAATTACACCCACTGTATTTCTTTTGATCTGAGAAAAGGGTAGTGTTTTGCAAAGAAATATCTGGAATAAAGCACAGTAGTTTTTATTCTGATTTCTACCAATAGTTATGTTTTTAAAGGAAACTTAAAGGGAAGAAATGTGATCTAAATTAGTACTTTTTGGGAAGTTTAATATGTATAATAATCATTTTATTACTCGGTTGATTTTTCTGAATGAACAGCAAGATAACAACATAATAAATTCTGTTAACGTTGTTTGCCGGCATGTGGACATTCTGTTTGAACACAAGAGGTGAGGCAATAAACGTTGATAAAGGTTGTATGCTTCCAAAGGTTATAATGACCCACTGATGAACTAACAGGGTATAAGCGTTTTGGAATTGTTCGGATAGTCGCAGGTTTTAATGTTTGTGCAATAAAAACTGCATTAGTCGCAGAATGTTTTTAAAAAAACTGGTGATAAAAGTCGTAACTATAAAACAAATCATGTAAAATCTCGTTTTCTTAATTAAAAGTTTATTTTTATTTTTATTATGCTACTCAAAAAATGATTTGCATTAAAATAGCCAACTACAACCATTTTCCTCAAGAAAAATACGTTTTATAATGTCCTTCAAAGTAAAGCATACATCCTGGGTGGTTGGGGGCCTGCTTATCAAGGTAATTCACATCAAAGTGACAATTTCGTTTTTTAATAATAAATATTTCATTTCATACTTGTTAGAGCTGATCGATTATAAACATATCCTCTAGACCTACGTTAAGAAAAGTTTTAAGCATTATTTTCCATTTTTCTCTAACGCCGACATAGTGGTGTAGTGGTTAAGACGCTGACCACTCACGCCTGAAGACGTGGGATCAAACCCGGCTCCAGTCGGTGGATTTTCAGGATGCAGGAAATCGACAGCGTCCATGTGACATAATTATGCGGCATGTAAAACATCCCTCGAGGACACGCTTGGCATGGAGTATCACTCGGCAAAACTAAATTCCCAGTGTAGTTTCGCATCGAATAGAGCGCAGGTGCCTCCATCTAGTGGGGAAACGGGACGTCAAAATTCTCGTGGAAATGGCATCCTGCCAAAAGTGGTGCACATGAAAGAAAGGGTGCCGATATCGGGGAATGCACCAGGTCTGCAAATGGCTAGCAGCCAAAACGCAACCCCATAAAAAAATCAAAAACACAGCAGCTTTTAAAAATGTTTCATCTTATGTGGAGCGTTACCCTTATCTAAATGTAGCCCCCAGTAGTGAAAAGTCGCTTCATAAATGATATCCTTAGAAAATATTTTAGTTATCCAAAAAATAATCATAAATGACGTATCAATGATTATTGTAAAAGAAGTGCAATTATTCAAGGGGTGAGAAATAAATATTTCTTCAATAAATGAGAGAAAAGGAAAATTTAATTTTAACAGAATTTTCTGTTTTAATTAGGCAGTTTTTTTCAGCCTATCGGTGAGAAATATTAATACAGAATATATCGTTTTTCTTTCGCTGAAAAATAACTCCATTTGTACTCCGATGCACATGCTCTCATATTTCTTGGCGAATTTTATCCTTATTTGCACAGCGTTACGAATCGCCGTCAGAAAGCGTATATAATCATCACGTTCTTATTTAAGCTGTTGTGTTTGCTGTGATATGTTATGTTAGTCTTCTGCTGAAGGGAGTTGCTAGCCCGAAAAGTTCTGGCAAGAACCGGGCATATAAAACGTTACCTTATCTTCTTTTAAGTTTTTAATAAAAGTTACACTTTACTCTCTCTTATTTGGAACCACCTGATATTCAAGCTACAAGTGACCCATATGTTTTACATAGCAGTTTGACACGTACAATGAAAAAAATTAATTGTTGTTTTTACAGTATAATACAGCTAAATTTTAGAGTAATATACTGTAAAAATTGCTAAGTTTACAGTAATAAACTGTAAACTTTCTAATTTTACAATACTAAACTGAAAAATTACTAATTTTACAGTTTTAAACTGTAATTTCTGCTGCCAGTATTATACTGCTGTTTTTACAGTATAATACAGCTAAATTTTAAGGCAGTAAACTGTAAAATTGCTAACTTTACGGTAAGAAACTGTAAAATTGCTAGTTTTACAGTTTATTACTGCGTATTTTACAATTTTGAATTGGAACCTCGGCTGCCAGTATTATACTGTAAAAACAACAGTTAATTTTTTGCAGTGTATATATTAATTGGTTATTTAAATTTAACTTTTATTCGTAGCCTTAGAACCAGATTGTGCAATTTTTTCTCCTGATCTAAATACGGTTTTATCCACTAACATTGTCCACACCTAAAGTATTTTAAGAAATGCTACTAAGAGAATGCTTATTAATTATTTTGGCACTCTTTTGGGAGCAGCCGTTTTCATGTAGGGCACTACAGTTCCCTTTCGGGCATTTAATAATCTTCATGCTTTTCATGCATTTTGTTAAACTTTTATGGTGGAACATGCTTAGCAGATCCAAGAAAGGCTTAAAAAGGTTGTTTTGAATTACTAAAATGTTCGGATTGTTATTTATGATATCGTTAAACCATAAAATTATTTTAAGGAAAAGCAAAAATACAATGTTGGAAAGCGCGAATGCACAAGAATACTATAGACATATGTTTCGACGTAATCAGGAACCCCCCCCCCCTTTTTTTTTTAAATGCAGAAAATGAGAACTTATGGATGCAAAGACATAAAACAAAAGCAACAAGAACAGGAGTAAACCACAAGTTCTTGCATTTATAAGCTCTTCCTTTTTTTTTTGCATTGAAAAGTACGTTGTAAAGTCTAAACACGTGTCTGTAGCATTCCCGATCATTTGTGCCCTTCAGTGTTCTGTTTTTGCGTTTATTTTTAAGCGCAAATGTATTTATTTGTTTTATTTCAATGCCTAAAGTGTTATGTGCTGAAAGCTCTAACTGTCAAATTTTCGAACTAATGATACAGTAAATGATTCGAGAATTTCTCATTTAGAACAAGAATGCTTGCCAGTTTAAAAAAATTATAAAAAACTTTAGAAAAGAATCAACTGCATACGAAATTTTCCTTCTTCTAATAAATTACATTCTAATGCATTATAGAATCAGCTTACACTTACATGTGTAATTCTATCTTTCTTACTTAGCTCCCACTTCATAACAAATACTTTAAATCAAAACAAAACAAAATGAAACAACAAAAACAAATAATAATTCAAGCGAAAAAAATACTTATCAACTAACTGCAATACTTTTCAGCAAAATGCAAAATTATGATTTTATTTTGTATTTATCAATCCATGATATGAAGTAGCTTCCAGATTAGACTTTCCTAAAAAAAGCAATATACTTGATGACTAAACTACTTCTTTTACAGGATATACAATTTTCAAAAACAGATCTTTCATTCAAAATATGTAACAAATCGCATTACTAATGGAAGTTGAATGTATCAAAGCTCTTTCTCATTCATTTTCACTTCTAGATCACTAAAAAACTAAGCTCTTTAAAAAACAAATTTCATAAGAATGCATGATATTAACATACGATTATTCATAAAATAAGCATCATTGTTACTACTGTAAAAAATAAGCAATAGTCTGCTAAATTTCAAAATTCTTCACTTCAAAGTCAATTTTTATATCGCAGCAATATTACGAATGAAAAACTCTGCCTTCATTCTCGCGTTCTATGTTATTACGTAAACCATTTCTCGAACGAAAACCTTTCTTAGGAAATAAATATTGCTGTAAGAAACGCTGCAATCGAAGCAAAGGAATTTCAATGAAATTGAACTTTCTTTCGAAAGCATTCGTCGGCAGATGAACTTAAAATAAAGAGAAAAATCTTCTTTCACAGCGTAAAGAATATAGATAGACTTTCCGAAGTTTCCCATAAAGTAAGCTTTGAATATTAAGGAATGCCGTTTTATTTACTCGAGATGGTAAAATAAAAGTTCTTAGGGAATTTGCTTTCAACGGTTAGATCTCGATTTTAAGTATGGGATGGAGTATTTCTCGAAAACAAACAGAATGTCACTTAAGCTTGCAACTATGTTGAGAAAATTTACAGACTTCTTCACTTAAAGATTATAAAATCTAAGACTTAAAATAATTCTTGTATATCAGAAAATGTATTATAACCCTAAAAGGTGCAATAAAAATGCTTACGTAAATCTGTTCCATATACTAATAAGGATTTACATATTCCTGCTTTTTTTTACTCTCTTGAAAATAGAAAATTTCAAACACATTCTGACAAAATTTCTTAGTTTCTTCATTCTTATTTTGTATGCTTTAAAATTAGTGGCATTAATTAGAAGCTAATTTTTACTACACAATAACTACAAAAACATTTTTATGCATTTAGATACTAGTATAAAGAACAACAATATCATTAAAACATTATAAATTTAGCAAATATAACTACTAAAGATAATCCATCGATGTTTGAATGTTTCTATTATTTCACTAAAAAGCTAAGGCTCCATCTTGCAAGCCATAATCCTAAATGGGGCGCTAAAGCATTACTTATAGCTTCTAAATTCTACTCTAGAGTTAAAAATATTGAATTTTACAGTTTGAAAAACCAAAAAAAAAAAACACTTTTTACTGCACTTTGTATTAATGTCAATGGCAGTTAGTTTTACCAAAAAATTTGCTTTTTGAATATTTCTTCAAGGATTTGTCATTGCTTTCTTGTTGCATTGATGCAGTTAATTTATTGAAATGCTTTTACAATAAGGAGCTTTTGCTAAAAGTTGAATCTTGAAGAAAATAAAAACCAAAATTTAAATAAATAATATCTTGTAGTATTGCAAAAGGCTTGTGTGCTTGTGTGTATGTGTGTGTAGTTGTCTTTTAACACTAAACTTTAATCTTTTTGCTTAAATACAGCTGCTGAAGTTTTTGTTACACATTTTAATCTTTCATCAATCATCTTTAGACTGCACTTAAATGATTCACGTTTCCCCATTACCTTTATATTGCTACATTCCTCTATCGCAGGCTTTCAATTAGGTGGTAGAAATCAGTACACAGTCGTCTATTTATAAATAACTCACAAACCATTAAAACGCACTAAGCAAACACACAGCATAGAAATAATTTTCAGTTTAAAATATCTACAAGAATGCATGGTGATATGAAACCATTTTAATTCTCATTCGAACATGTCAGTCTTTTCTCAGAAATTATGGTAATATAACGCTATTGTCATAATACAAGGCTATTAATAAACAGCATTCATTTTAGCTCTTGAAAATTACGAAACATTAATCATCGTTTTCATTACTCTAAATATATTCAATGCCAAAGAAATTAACAATAATTACAAGCATAAAAGTCTACTGACATTCCCAGTAATGTTTGAAATTAAATATACAATTAACTTTGCGATTGAAAAGCAAACCGAATTTCATTATGATCCTAAATACGCTCACAAAAACACATAAGCAATTCACCACGCTAAGACAATGGGTATTTTGACACTATTATGTTCAGAAGCTATTTCAGTGCGACTTTATTTCATTAAGTCACCGGAAATATCGTTAGTTGTCATCACTATTGATCAGTTAATGATCAAAGTTGACGTCATTACGCAAGACGAGTGGAAGTATACAAAAATAAACGCAGAAAACGCCATTAGTGACTTATAATCAAATGCATCAAACTTGCTGTGTTATTACTTTTCTTACTTTGAGCAACATCAAACTTAAAATATCATATCGCAGTGCTTTTTCTCGGAACAATTTGAGCCTTTTAACATTTTCTTTTTGTATTTCTACGGAGAAAATCTGTATTTAACTCTTGTCGTTTTCAACGAGTGAGGAAAATGGCGAAAGAATTAAGAAACGTTTAACGGGTATACGTACATACTTGGATATATATATATATATATATATATATATACAGGGTGTCCACTCCAATCGTGGACCAATAGCTAATTTCTAAACCGTTAGAGATAAGCATATAGTTTATTTAGGAAAAAATCTCCAAATTATGAAAGGAATTTTGGGTCTATTCAATGTTTTTCAAAAAATCAAATTTTGAAAGAGTTACGAAATTTAAATTTTTATACAGCCCCCCAGTCCTATCAATCATATTTAGTAAAACATTCTGGACACTGTAACGTTTAAAACTAAAAAAAAATCACTCTTCTACCACAAAAATTGACCGAGTTATGACGTTTTGAAAAATCAAGATTTTGCATTGTTTCATGACGTCATCCAGAGCTCGCTTAAGGGACCGTATGCGAAATCCATCAAAATCTTGATTTTTCAAAACGTCATAACTCGGTCAATTTTTGTCGCAGAACAGTGATTTTTTTTTAGTTTTAAACGTTACAGTATCAAGAATGTTTTCCTAAATATGATTGATAGGCCTGGGGGGCTGTATAAAAATTTAAATTTTGTAACTCTTTCAAAATTTGATTTTTTGAAAAACATTGAATAGACCCAAAATTCCTTTCATAATTTGGAGATTTTTTCCTAAATAAACTATATGCTTATCTCTAACGGTTTAGAAATTAGCTATTGGTCCACGATTGGAGTGGACACCCTGTATATATATATATATATATATATATATATATATATATATACATATATATATGTATATTAGTGGTGGAAAGTTGAATTAATCGTTTCCTTTGAGCAATTGGAAAACAGCAAAAAGATTGGAAAAACGATCAAAAACTGAGGTACAATTTGTGAATGGAACATAGTTATTTATTAATTCACATTTAAATAATTTATTATTTTTAATGCAAAATACGCAGCACCTACCTGAATAAAGACGAAGATTTCTTAAGAGCAAGTTCATCAGAGAAAAGAACATACAATGCATTTCTTTGGAGTTAGATAAGTGGAATTACTCTAAAATAGTATTTTGAACATCGCCGACTGCTCAAAAGAACTGAGTTTTAAGTTCTACTTTTATGCACTGAAGAAAGTTTCTCAAAATTATTTTGCATTCAATTCATTCAGAATTCACGGGAATATATTTTTACATATCAAATGAATTCAGTAGGACCATAGTTATGAAGTCCAAAAATAACCTTTAAGCATCTGTCAAAAACTTTTATCAAACGTCTCTTATCAAATAAACCGATATCTTTATACATTGCAAAAAGAGTTAATGGTAAAATTTTAAACACTGAGATTTTTATTTAATTATTTATCGTTAAATTGTTCAAACAACAAAATGCAGCTTAGATAAGCAGCAAACTTTACAGGAAATTTTAATCAATTCATTAACAAAAATCACTGTTTTGACAATTATTTCAATATATTCAGAAGCAAAAGTTCCGATAATTTTTTTCCCACCACTTATGCCCAAGTAGCACACTTCGTTTTTTAAAGGTTGTAAAATGGTTATTAACGTTGTAACAACCGCTTAGAAACGTTTATAAAACGTTTAAAGATTATTTGTGCTACCTGGGTGGTGTCTGGAAAACGGCAGTTAACAGTTCAACAAAAAACTTAACCGATATTTGATATCTCAAGATAACGTAACATTAGCTGATAAAATTAAACTAAAAAAAGGAAAAAAAGGAAAAAAAAAAAGAGTTTCGTGGACCCGCATTTTCTAGCAAAGGGGAAAGATAAAAACCTTGTATAAATGACATAATGTCATCTTCTGAGCTTTGTAATTAGGCTATTTTTTGCGAAATTTTCTAGGAACCTTAATTTATCTGAACTCAACTGCACGAATTAAACTTGAACCATAAATATTAAATTATTTATCTTCATTGTGGTAAAATCACTTATTGTTCATTTTACAGCAATATAATATTTTTAACTACTAACATAAATTATCTTTACTTTAATATAAATTTTGTAACTATAACGGTTTAATTTTATGATTGGATTTGATATGAAACTGCACTTGCAAATTACTTATTATTCTGCAAGTTATTGTTCTCCACCGAGGAAGCTTTTAAGGTGATTAAAAAACATCTAGTTCCTCATCTCACATGCTTCAGACGAAGCAGTAGCATTGACGTCATGGATTCATTTTACAGAATCAATAAAATTACACATGCAAACTTAATCCCATACGATACACTAGAACACAAGAATCACCGAGTGCATTTAAAACAGAAAATCGATAAAAACATTCCTGTAGTTCGAAGTAAAAAGCTTTGAAAAAAATACTGACACAAGAAAAAAATGCTGTTAATTACTAAATTTGCATTAATCTCAATTTTTCTCATGTTTTTAACTTTATTAATGTAATACTTTTGTTTCGGTGGTTAGCCGTTTATCTTATAAACAAGTATTGTTTTGGCTGGTGTTGCGCCTTGTTGTGTTGAGGATTAAAATTCAACTGTTCAGTGGAAAGGAAAGAACAAATAAGAAAAGAAAAGACCTAAGCCACAACCAAAGTTTTTCACTCTCTCATACAATAGAGAATCGTTCCACACGGATCGCAATAATGACCATAATTAAAATTAAGTGTATGCAAAAAACTAATTTTTGGGTAATTTAGTTCTAAAGTACACTTTTCAGTTCAAAACTGATGTAGAAATTTTTTAATATTAAACTTTTTAATTCTTAGGAAATTTATTTACTAATTTCATTAAAAAATGTTTCTTTTTTGTGGTAGTCGAAACATGAATATGTATAAACGTAAAATGACTTACACTTGAATTAATATATTATAGAAAAGTTTGTACACGTCTATAAAAATGTTCATTAAAACTATTGAAATAATTATTTATTAAACAAAATGTCAAAATCTTGACAGTTAAAAAGCTGACAAAAATTATAAAATTTTTCATTTTTTGTTTTACTTTATTTTTCTTAATATTTTTTGAAGGAATATTTCCTTTTTCTAAACTTACCAAGAGAGAAAAGAAAGAAAAAAACTGTGCCATTTGTTTAAAAATACTACACAACTTTAACACTGTAAATAAGGAGTAATATTTGTTTGTAATATACAAAGCCTTTCCTAACTCAAAGTGAAAAAAATTTAAAATATGCACATACATATAGGATGAAACTGTCTAAAATTTGTAACGACTTAACGCACCTGTTGCCGAACTACAAGCGAAAATTAACGATTTTTTTTACTTATTTTACTTACCGAAAGTAAAGTGTTATCTGAGTTCGTAAAGACATTCAGCTAATCCATCTAAGCCAAAGAAAAGTAGCAAATCAAATCGACGAAATGAGCTGCGATTCATAAAAAATTTAATTTCTTTCCTTTTTTTTTTTTTTTTTTTTTTGACAAAAAAGAAATTCTCCAAGTTAAGCATATATTCTCAATACTTAATTGCGTTAATTTTCCTAATCGGTAAGAAAAATTTATATAATTGTACAAATATCATGTATATTGTTGAGATACAATATTAAACCCTCCGTACTTGCAAATTGAAGTGAAGTGAAGCGTACCATTGGATCGAGCAAATGACGTCATAACACCGCATAAAATGTTGTGTTGTTCACACACACGTGCAGTTCACTTGGTAGTTCACCTTGCAGTTCGGCTGTAGTTCGGCAGTTCGCTTATGTTTCTAGTCATGTAGTCTTATTTTAACGTGTTTTTACTCATTTATGTTTTTACAGTTCGCGTGATTTTAATAACTATGTTTCTAACCTTCACCATCATAGTCCACTGCCTCTGCTTCTTACACTTGGAAACACTACATGTATTACCTAAAGACTATTTTAAAAAAAAATATTGTGAAGTTGTTACGTAAATAAGTTTGTTTTACCTCAACGTGTAAGATTTTAATACAAAAATGAATAAAACAGTACAATAAATATTCAATCGAACTATTTTCTAGGATGATGAATTTCTTAAATTATGAACGTGCATATCACCTTTTCGAGATAATTCTATCATTATTTCCTTTTCTTCAAGTTTTTTACTGCTGTTTTTTCCCATCCAGTACTTTAATTAAAATACGCATATCTTTTTAATATTCTTTGTTTTGGTATATTTTAGTTAAAGCCTTTATTTCTTTGACAATTATACTGCAATCCAAAGCATACCCACATTAATTAGTAAAAATTCAGAAAAAGTAAATAAAAATACTTATTTCTCTAATAAAGAACAAGAAGTCTTTAATTACATAGATAAACTTATCTTCAAAAGAAACTTACAGTTTCTTTTGTTTAAGTATCAAAGCATCTCCTAATAAAAAGATCATTACGATTCCATAACTACCGTCCTAGCTTTGCAATCGAAAATTCCAAAATGAAGCGGAACAACCCATGTGTAAATTCTTTCCCTCGCCAATTATTATTTATTCATAATCAAATGACAAAAGATGCTACAGCATGTTTCTTTTCACAAAACACTTAATAATTTTTACTCTGATTGAGCATTTAAGAAAGACCCGAAACGAACTGCTTCGGGCTTAATGCACTGCTTTCTTTCGTTTTCGTTTAAAAATCCCTTTTGTCTTAATTAAAATATCTTCGCTTTTATTATTGATTAAGCGAAACTTTTACCTCGTTTAATGACTTTGTAATTTAGGTTACTTGCTGATATTCTTTTGTGCATCACAAAGATTTTATATATCAGTTTGTGGGACTATTTCCTTTTTTTCAGAAACAACTTAGTAATATATTAATGCTTTAAACACAAAAGCATCTACAGATGAAGACATTTAAGTTGCTTAAAGTATTAAAACACGTTAATGGATAAAACTTAAACTATAGGGCCATTCCATTAAAAACTCCAAAAATATCACATCCTTGTTTCATTGCATGGCTTTTATGAAAAACATGCATTCAACTTTAAATTTTGAAGATTTAGTATTTTTCAGATTACCAGAAACAGTATTTATGTGATGGTTTTCTGGCTCCGTAACTAAAGCTTTGGTTTCCTAGAATCGTCGCCGACGCCGGGCGCGACGCACGCTGGAACCAGAACCAATTTGATTGGAGCGTGGCGTGAAGCGACGTCAATCTGCGGCTCAGGCGCATGCGCAGAAGAAGGCGACGATCGTCGCCTCGCCAGAGATCGACGATTTCACTCCTAGGAAACCAGGGCTTTAGGTACCTCACGAAATACGTCCGTTAAGATGAAAATAATATTATTTAAATATTTTTTATGCAAATCTTCAAATTTTAATTGCATCATACAGAAGTAAAGATCATGCTCTTCATAATGTTTGAGAAATAAAACAAAGGATTTAACATAATTCTAGTCTTTGTAAGCTGTTTCGAGAAAAAATGTGTCGTCAGGTACATGGCAGAGGAGTAAAGGTAGAGGGAGTGAAGTCTTCAAGTCTTGAAACCATGCCTCAATACAGGAGACAGTTGTTCCGCTTTGAGCGCCATCTTGCGGCAATCCGATGATACCGTTGTTATGGTGATAAATCCAAACAATATTCGAGTTAAATTTTTCGATTGGTTAATTTTTAAATTTAAATTTAGAAATAATCCAATCGTTAATTTCTCTGTCTTGAAGAATCTCCGATAGATGGCAGTGCTTCGTGAACCAAGGGAGAAATTTTACTCTGTGCTAAAAAACAGAAAGCAGTAGGCATTTAGTTTTTGGGAGGCGTTGCTTAAAACACAGATCTCAAGTCACGTGACATATTTTCAGCCTACTTTCCCGTTAAAAATAAAAGGAAGACTAAAAAGCATTAAAAGTGGCTTAATGCATCTAAAAATATCGCCAAGTCCAAAAAATATCGCCAAATCCAAAAAAAAAAAGTCAAAAAGAAATAAAAAAGAAAAATGAATATTGAAAAATTAAAAATTGGAAAGTAGGGTATTGAGATGGGGAATTTGCGTCCGTCGGTCTGTCGGTTTGTCCCCCCCCCCCCTAATACTTTTGAATGAACATTCCGATTTGAACAAACTTTTTTTTGTTGGAAAGATCTCGGCGATTACAGCGCATTCCCATATTTGATTTTTTGATTTGAACAATTTTTTGTTCAACTTTGAGCCGTTCAAACAACCGGTCCTGCGATACTAACTTTTTAATGAACAGTCCGATTTGAACAAACTTTTTTTTTTGTTGGAAAGATCTTATCAAGGATATTTCATTCCCGTATTTACATTTTCGATTTGAACGATTTTTCGTTCAACATTCAGCCATTCAAACAACCTTTCCCCACCTAATAACTTTTAAGGGAACCGTCCGAATTGAATAAACTTTTTTTTGTTCGAAAGATCTCGGAGATTCTCATTCCCATAGTTCGATTTTTGATTCGAACCATTTTTTGTTCAACGATGAACCGTTCAGAAAAAAACTTAACATTAGCGCCTACGGGGAAATTTAAGTTGAATGTAGATCCTGAGCTTAAAGGCGGATTTCCTTCAAACTAATTTTGTAAGGAAATGGTTTTGATAAATAATGCATGTAAAGTACTTTTCTGTATAATCTTCTGTGAGGACTGATTCCGACTCCGAATCCGTAAACATGGCGGAAAACCAGGCTCAGAAAAAAAAATGACTGACTGTGCAGACGATTTTTTGTTTATTTATTTATCTGTTTTGTTTTTATTATTATTATTTTTTTTAGCAGACGATTTTTTTTGTAACAAAAATTTTTCATTCGCGAGAGCATTTTATTCCTTATTTATATTTAACAACTGGCAACGGATTAAAAATGAAATTCGAGACATTTTATTAACGAACGAGTTTTTTTTTTTTCCTTTCTGTGTATGTTCTTTGTACTTTGATTTATTTATTTATTTATTGAAAACAATTGAGGAATTTTTCTACGGAAGAACTATAACAGTTACATTCCCTAAAAGGTGCGAAAAGACTTTATTTATTCGTTTATTTACTTTTTACGTGTCTGTTTCATCTGATGAGATTGGTATATTTTGTATTTAGAAATCAGCTTTAAGTGCTAAAAAGGTATGTTTGACATAATTTTCAGTCTCAGATAATCAAGATAATATTAATCAGATGCTAGAATGCCGGTGTCGAGGTACGGGGAAGTAGGCTCGTTTAGTTCTTGACAGAACTTCTTGTTAAGTAAAGTATTGGAAGAAATCAGGTTTTTTTCACTTGTTTTCCGCAAAACGTGTCTCTCATTCGACGATGTTGAACCATATGACTTGGTATCTTTGTTTCAGCTTTTTCTAAGCTTTTTCTAAGATCGGACTTGTTTCCTCCATTTTCTAACATCTGCTCTAAGGTCTGTTACCGAGCTTTTCCAGTAACACCAAGTAAATAATTTAGATTTAGAGTATAAGAGATTCACCTTCCTTCTCGCATTTTCTAAGAACAATTTGAATCAGGTAGTAAGAGAAGCGTCCAAAATCAAATGCAGCCCTCTTTAGTGTTTTGAATTGGACAGGAGATATTAAAAAAACGTTTGACGCTCTGTCCATTTAATTTGTCCAAGAATGTTTACAGTACAGGCATGGGTTGAGATGGGTTCGAAATACAACGAGTTTTTGGCTACTGATAATGCACGATCAAGTAGTATCAAACTATAAAAAAAATGAAAATTCACCAATCGAGCTGGTTGTAACATTTAACTCTTTAAATATAAAAGCTGGGAAACATGGGATGAGATGACCATTTTTTTCGAATTTACTTATTTGCTTTTTGTTTATTTTTTTTTCCGGCGTTAAAAAGGGTAAACTGATACTTTTTCATCTAAAATTCTTGAAATAAATCTTAATTTATAAAGCTGTGTTATTAACATAAAATGATTTTAAATTTCATGACAAATGAAGTCATTTTTCGAAAATAAAATTATTTGCCATCTTGTCCCTCATACGGGGCAACATGAGAATTTTTTGAAATATACTATGAAACAAACAGATTTGTAATAATAGAGCATTCAGCATGTAAAATTACAAGTTCTCTTTAATGTGCGTACAAAAAAAAAAAGAAACATAGCAATAAGCAATGTTAAGGCGTTGAAGAATTTGCTTTTCTGTAAGTGCTTCATTTTGATGTGACGCAAACAATTGTCGAGGGTGTGGCAATAAAATGTTTCCAGTTGTTCTGGCCCCATGTGGCAGAGATTTTCAAAAAGTTATTTCACTTAATCAGCTTAAAATTTAGTCAGTTATGCCATACACTGTATGGCCATTCACTATATGACATACACTGTATGGCATAATCGGGTAAATCGGAACAAAACTTCTCGATCATACAAAGATATTCTCCATAAATATACATTTGGGTATTTTTGGATGTTATTTTTTTTTGGAAAGGCAATATCGTAAGAAATAAGAGAAATTTACTTTTGTCATTCTGGCAACATTACTTGCTTATAAGCAAGATTGAACGCGGAATGCTAAAAAAACATCAAGTTTTCATCGCTTGCAAAACTTTGTATTTAAAAACAGACCTCGTTCAAAAACTAAAAATAATATTTTTCAATTATACCTAATCTGAGCAACAGGGTACCGCATTGTAATTGATATTTTTTTAATAGTGTAATAAAAATGAAGAATTCTTTACGATGTCTTAGGATAAAGATCTGCGGTTTTTTCCAATTTAAACTCATTAATGGAATAAAAAGAGAAACAAGGGAGAATGTTGTTTAGAGTAAAAGAAATGTTGTTTAAAAAATAAAAAAATTCAAACTTCAATTGAAGGGCTCAGGAGATGAAGGGGTTATGTAACAAAACCCAAATGGCAAGTAATTCAAAGTTCATTCAAAGTTTTATTGTTGCAGTTGTTGTAGCTTTTTTGTTTCCTTTTTTTGTCGTTCAGTTAGAGAATGAAATTGGTCTAATGATATTTACTTTTTGAAGTATCAAGTTTTACTTGCTTACCTGTATCCATCGCCTACCATTGTCTAGATTGTATTTTCGAAAAATGTAACATAGCCCCTTCATCCTAAAATTCCTTCGACTCCTCTAGTCAAGACTGGGATAAGGATTTAGTTGCCGTTTACCCCATCTGATGAGGGACTAGACCTTGGAATATCAGAAAGTTCTAAATTTAAGAAGGTTTTTCCTCCAAAGGCTTCCTTGGACTTGCATACACAGGAAAAAGGTATACAGACTATAAACAGCAGAAGTCCTGTACTTGAAGAATTTTTTCCAACACTTTTTATTTGAAGGCAATCCTCCTTTAACCCATTAATGCCTGACATTTTTTTTCCAAAGATGTTTTGTATACTGGTTACACGGCTACAGAACAAACTTTACAATGATTATATGCTGCAATCTGTTAATAATGAATTAAAACAATACTAAATTAATAATTGAACACTATTATTTGGTTGAAATGTTCACTTTTGGTCAATTCAGACACTTTTTAGACCGTCCCTAAAAAGGGACGCTAGGCATTAATGGGTTAAGTTCGGGATCTACATTGCTCTTAAATTTCTCTGTAGATGCTAATATAAGGCTTTTTTTAACCAATTAAAATTGAACGAAAAACTTCAAATAGAAAAGGAAAACATGGGAATGAGGAATCCTCACCGCGATCTTTCAAACAAAAAAAACCTGTTTGAATTGGACTATTCGCTTATTATTATTTGGGGGGTGAAGGAGGGGGGCGAACCCAAAGAAAGACCGGCAGGTCGAGAGACATACCAATTTCGCCGTCTCAAACTCGACTTTCCGATTTTAAATTTTTCGATATTCATTAAATTATTTTATATGTTTAAAAAAAATTGCATTTTGCCACATTTTTCCGATGCATCAAACCCCTTTTCGTATTTTTTACTTCTTTCTTTTACTTTTACGAGAAATTAACCAACTGCTTTTAACTGCATTTGAAACTTCTCATGTTACACAACTTACCAAAACCCACGTTTTATAATGTTTTTTTTTTTTTACTGGGAATGCACTAAACGACACATATTGCATATTACTAAACCTCTATGAGATTCTATACTATCAGCTGTCTCTAAAAAATACTTCGCAAGTTAAATAGAAAGTATACTGTACTGATAAACTAGATTTCTGGAACATTTTAAATTTGTTTTCTCTATTGTACCTAAAGTATGGTTAATGAAAAACAAAAAAACTTAAAATGCAAATATATTTCCTAAGTGTAAAAGTGGTTTTAAATGTTTCAACCTATTTAAATTGATCAACACTTTCTCTACAAAAACAAACAATGTTAGTGACAATTATTAATGTTTAACAACATTTATTTAAAACGTAGATAATAATAGTTAATTCTCCTTCATTATCTATAAAAACTTACATTCAGAATGTTGATTTATTTATGCTCTATCTTTGGCTACGGGGAATCTTTTAAAGCAAATAACTTCTTTTATACGCTAGAGGAACGTAGTAAAACAAAAAGTTAGCCTATTAATAGTAACTTTTAGAATTTCTAAGGCAATAACTTACAGCAAATAACAGTAAAAAGTTACCTTTTCTCTTTAAGAATTGAAAACTGATCATGGAAGGTATTTGTATTTGAAAAAAAAAGTTAGATGCCCATTTTATTTTTCCTGGATTTCGTATTACTGATATACCCGCAACCGAATAAAGTAATCCTTTAAACTTAAATTTGTTGGTAAAAAAAGGTTTACTGACTGTCTATTAGGTAAATTGCTTTCAACATTTCATTTTGCCTTCCCCCCCCCCCCCGAAAAAAAAGTTTTTTCTCTCTTCTGTCATCTTTTTAAAGATTTTACATTTTTTAAATTCATTTCCTTTTAATGGTACAGCAAATTTAATGCAGTTGTTTAAACACAAAAAGTTCTAATTTATGCTTGCCTTTTTGAAGAATCATGAATCGAAAAATGAAAAAAGTAATTGCAGAAGTCTACTTATTAATTGTTGTATTATTTTAAAGATTTTTTAAAGGTTTTACAACCGTTTTGTTCATCTTTATTTCTCTTCGGTTCTTTATTTCGTTTTATATTTAAAATTTTTGATAACAACTGCATATTTGCACCAATTACTTTATTTCTTAGCAAAACCGGGAAAAACAGCACCGATTTCATTTGTTTAACTCAGTTCGAAACAATAAACAAAGGTAAAAAAAGAAGAAGAAATTTTAAATAAATGTATTCAAGGTGTTAAAATGATTTTTGTTTACCAATTGTTTAGCGTGTTCTATACATGCTTAGTGAATAGCTCTAAAAATAAATATTGTTAGGACGACGCAGAAATTTTCATTGTTTCCAGCACATCTTTTCTTCAATATTAACTATGGAAAATGAAATTATTCATAAAAAGCATAAACGTACATTTTCGGAAATTATTCATTCTTTAAAAGTATTGAAAGTGTTTTACCAGTATATTTAATTTTAATTATTGTGTTTATTTAAGCAATGTCTCATAAAAGAAATAGATACATTTCTTTGTGCATAAAAATAAAAGCATATAATACAACGTTGAAAAGTACAAATGCGCAGAAATGCTGCAGACACGTGTTTTAGCGTTACAAGGAACACCTTTCTATAGATGCTTATGGATGCAGACACGGATGCCTGTGCTTCCATTATCTCACATTTTTGCATTGAAAAAAATGTGTTCCTTGTAACGCTAAAACACGTATCTGCAGCATTCCTGCGCATTTTTACTTTTCAACGTTGTATTATATGCTTTTAATCTTTCATAGTTTTTTTCCCGTCTACAGAAGCAACATATTAAAAATGTCAACAACCAAGTATATCAAAAAGCGACTTTTCTTCAAAACTTCAAGTTAGTTTTCATCATATTATCAAGTCAGTATTTTAACGTAAAAGTAAATGTCACAGGAGGGCAATAACATTTAATTGCTGTTATATAGTTGACTGCAAAGCGAAACAAGGCGACTATAAAAACAGCTCACTAATATGAAACTCTAGTAATGGCTTTGCTTTGTTCTCATAAATCAAAATTAATAGCTTTAGGTCTTTGGGTCAACTGAAAATGTCAGGAAAAAACTGAAGTTAGCTTAGTTTCAATATAGTGAACCTTCCTTCTGCCGTTGCCTTTGTTAAAAAATAAACCTTATATGAAAGCTGGATTATACAAAAATTAGATAAAGTTTGTACCTATTCACTCACTGTGAACGATACGATTGTAAGGAGCAATTTCAATAGTATTTTTATTCTTTTATTGTTATTTATTTTAAAGTTTGTTCGTCATTACGTTTGTAAAATTTTATGTCCATTCGAATGTTTGTTCAAAGTTACTCTAGATTTTAAGGACATCCACTCGTTAAACTTCTAAATGTTAATAACACTAACTCAAAAGTTTTAATACTTCATGAACTTCATTTTAATTGCGTCTTTTGTGGCATAAAAAAGAGCAACTCATAAAATTGCAACCTTTCCCATTTATATGTGCTCTATGTATGCACTCGTATTTTTCCTTATTTATGTTTAGAACCCAAAAACATGAACTTCTTGAGTTGTCGGAATGGCCAAAAATATTTTTAAAACTACTAGGCTCAGCAACTTTCGGAACAATTTGGCAAAATCTCGGAAAATTTGCATCAAAAAGGAGCGCTTCCCAATCTAGTGTCAGGGGCCAATCTTCAGCATATATTTCATAGAATCCCAAGTAAAACCATTGTTAGCATTTCCTAATGTCATATTCTACGCCAGCAGTTTTTTTTTTTTTTTTTTTGTAAACACGTTTTATGTCTGAAGTTCTTTCTCACAATGTTTGTCCGAAATAATTCGCCTTTCAGTTTATGATGTATTTATATGTGCTTCAAATTTTCAAATTTCTCCGTCCGAACCTGTAGTTTTTTCAACTTAAAAAAATAAAACAAAAAAGGTTTTAATCACAAAATAAACAAGGAAATATTCCTAATAGTCCAGATATTAGACATGAAAATATGTTTTGTTCGACTCGAACTATTCCTTTTAACGCTACTGCAGAATACTGATAGACAGACAGACAAACCTACAGCCAAATATTCATTTAGCCTTCTTTCTTTCTCTTCTTGCTTACTTCTTATTTTTAAATAAGCTTACGTTGTATTTTTAAGGTTGCAAGGAAGTTATCCGGTTAGCCCTCGGTCGACTTGCTTGCTTGACCTCAATGACAGGGTGCTAGGTCATACATTAGTTCAGAACAATCGCTTTTCTACGTTTAAAGGCACGTTTTCCCCCTCAAAAATTATTATACTATTTGCCCATAAAAAAAATTGCATCAGAGTTTAGAATTGGATTATATGTGCTTCAAATGGCTGTAAGGCAAGCATGTAAAACATTTGCGTACGTGCGTCCCCTCGCGTGAAAAGATAAAACGAGAGCAAGCGCATACAGTAACTACACTGCAAAAACTAAATGTTGTATAAATATAGTATAATACAGCTAATTTTATGGTAATAAACTGTAAAATTGATAATTTTACAGTTTATTACTGTACATTTCACGGTTTTAAATTTGAACCTGTTTCCTGTCTTACATTGTAAAAAAAAAAAAAAAAAAAAAACAGCTTATTTTTTGCAGTGGAAGCTGCCTTCAAAATTTCAGTCTGAGGGAATATACGTAATGTAACACAGCCCTAATGTAAAATGGTTTATGGACAGGGAAAAACACAGACAGGAGAAACTGCCTCTTCAGCAGAAATGGGACGCATCCAAGGAGGATAAGAGGTTTAAATTCAAGGGCGGATACAAGGGAGGGGCGATGGGGGGCGATCGCCCCTCCCTTGAGGGACTCTCTTCCCGCAATTCTTTGATTTTGAAGTTCAAAAAAGAAAATTTTAGATATTTTGCGATGATACTATGAGAAGTCGTTGGGATTCGTGGTTCTGATCTGGATTTTTTTCGAAATTGAAGACCGAACCATTTGTAATAAAAATGTGGTGAAACAAAGTAGAGGGGGGCAAGTAGAAAAAAAAACAATCGCCCCGTCCCTTGGAACATTTCTGGATCCGTCCTTGTTTAAATTTTACTGAAAACGTTTGAGGTTAAGGAGGGGTAATACACGAGGCTGAACAAATAGTTTGCCATACAATTCTATTTCACGGATTTTTTGGCGACCCCCCCCCCCTCCGTATATGAATTTCTGAGCATCAAAGGAGCTCTGGGCCAAATTTGGCAAAGATTCTGCACAACTGGATTTGTGTGAGAAACACACACACGCGTACATACATACACTCATATACAAATAGAAACATTTATTATTTATTTTTTAAGGAATTAATTATTATCAAGAGAAAAGACAAATTGTAAATTATTTTCAAGGGCTTGGGTGTTTGATCTGTACAGTAGATCACAAATCAGTGAATACAAACACACTTTTCTTTTAATTTTTCATTTTCTTACGTGCGATGTTGTTTCTCTGTTTAGCTAAACTGATTTGTATTTTAAATAAAGTCATTACAGAAGCAATAATTGCTTGAACCAAGAAACACAGTTAATAAAAATGAGGCATTTATAAGTAAACTGTTGGTTAAAACCAACTATACAATGTATTTGAAGTTAATTTCTAGGTAAATTTACATATTTTTCTGAATTTTGCTACAAAAAAAGCATATAATATTGAATAAATCTCAGGCATTTTTTTTTTTCAAAATGACCTCAATTAACACTTTTAACTTTGTAGAAAAAGATTTAGAGTAACTGTTGAAAAAAAGAAAACAAGTAATCATTGTGCCGTACCATCTAATCTTTAAACCAATTGAAATAGCTCTTATTCCTTGAGCCTAGAAAGCAAAGTAACTGCTTCATTTTTATCTGTAAGTAAACCTTTTAACCACATTCGAAGATTACTTTGTAACAAGTATTTATTCTAGGAATAGAATATACAAATGAAAGGCTAACCTTTTCTCTTTTTTTTCATTCTTTGAATGCGTATAGCAACTTATTAGAGTTATTTCTTTCTATTCATTGCAAGATAATTCAAGCTGTAATTAGCGTCTTATCAGCTCCAGTAAAAATGCTCTAAGTGTGCAAGTATAAGCGTTATTTTTTGTTATAATTACACCTTCGATAAAATGTTCAAAAGAGTTTTTCTTGAAACAAGATAACCTATTATAATTATTAAAAAAAACTAGCATACTGTGAAAGATATTTTAGACTACACTTTTAGTCTGCAAGGATGTAGCGAGAAATAATGTTTATTTTATCCTGACTAAATATGCATGAGCATTTTTATAAATGAAACGTTCGAACGTTATGTCGTGTTCGTTGAGTTAAATGGATTAAATGAATATTTTGAAAGCATTTTATGTAAATAAGCGCTAAACAGCCGCAAAAGATTCTTTTAAAATCAACTGGTTATGTATCCCAACGGTAAAGGAAAATATGATTTAACATAGACTGAAGATCTCGGTATAAATGCTAATGCAAATGACACAGCATATTATTTCGATAGAAGTTTTCAAAAATTGCCTTTCCCTCCTAAAATACTTGAATGCATATAAAAACACGCAAATTATATAATTTAACTTACAGATATTTTTTGGAGCAACAGCAGAACAAAATTGAAATTTGTTTGTAGCCAAAGGAACCTTCAATCTTCAATTCTAAACTGTTATAACATTATGCATAAAATTATGTCATTAAAATGATGCATAAACACTCATCTCTTTTGCTACATCCAAGGGCGGATCCCGAAGTTTTTCAAGGGAGGGGTGATTGGTATTTCTTACTTACTGTTTACTATGCATACTGGTTTACAAATATTGATCACAAAGAATTTGGACTTCAATTCTGAAACATTTTCTGAGGAGATCCCCAAACCTTGCATTTTTGGAACTTAAATATCGAAAAATACCCAGGAAAGAGTCCCCCAAAGGAGGGGCGATCCCCCCCCCATCACCCCCCTCCCTTGTATCTGCCCCTGGCTACATCTAACGTACACACATACCAGTGGACTTTATTCTGGACACTTTTCTTTTTACTTCCTTTTACGTAGTAAAGGAAGTATTGTGATCGCGAAAAAAAAATCACTCAAATTTGAGTCTAAATTTTGATTTTGCTCACCCCCGAATGAAAATTCCTTAGTTTTTTTGACCTGTCAGCACGTGCATATGTACCTACCAACATATAAGCAGCCGAAAATTTTTTTTCAACCACCCCCGAGTTAATTACGACGAGTTTTCTCGTGACGTCTGTATGTACGTGTGTGCGTATGTATGTGGGTCGCATAACTCAAAATCTATATGTCGTAGAAGCTTCTAGCTTGGTATGTAGGCTCTGAGGATGGTCTAGTTGTACACCTCCTCTTGTGGTTGCATTTGAATGTTCCCAAGGGGGTGTTTTACCCCTTTTTGTGGGTAAATCAGTGTTAATTTCAATGCAGACTCAAGTGATATGAATTGGCGCGACCACTTGGCGATATGTCGCCAAGCTTTTGGTCGCCAAGTGTTTGACGCCAACTTGGCGACATATCGCCAAGTTGGCGACAAATTTGGCGAAAAAATTATTTTTTGAATTTGGGTTCAACTTGGCGCTATTGGCGATATTTTGCGAAAAATTCACTGAATGATATTAAAATCAGCAATATTTGGAAAATTAACCATTGCAAAATATTTTTTGCATTGTTTCGTGGCAGATTAGGGGAGTAAATATTTGAATTGTTACCTTGCTCACTCCAAGCACTTTTTTTAACACTTAAGGCAACTAGTAAGAAATTTACACGTAAAAGGAAGTAGTGTGGGGTCCATACAAGATTTTTTTTTCTTTAAGATTTCTTCATTTAACATTCCCAAGTAGCATCAACTCATCGGATTTTGCTCGGCCGATCATCGAACTCCTCGTAAATAGATCCCGTAACGCACGATGACATCGTTCCAATCAGTATCCCAGCACGGTTTTCGATGAGCTACGTTTCATCGGAAAGCGATATCCTTCCGATCAACTTTCCCAGTGAAAATAAGCCGAGCATCCAAAATTGATCCTAAATTCATCGGCACAGGACTGCACTGCTCGTAAATTGCTCCAAATCTCATTGTATTTCGAGCAAAACTCATCGGATTTTGCTGCTCGGATTTTGTTTGGCCGATGAGACATATTGGAACAATTCCCGATGAGAACTCATCGAATTCGATCATCGGCCGATGAGAATTTCATCGGGTTTCGATGAATGGCCGATGAGATTATGCTGCTAGGGTTATATTATGAATTATAAGAATAATGTATTTCATTTAAATCGTTTATTTGTAACTGCTCTTACATGTACGTAATTATTTCAAGATAATATTATATATAAACAATTAAAAATTTGAAAAGCATTTGAAATTTTAAAAAAAATTAACATTTTGGGAAACATTTGAAAATTTGAATAAATAATTGAAGCATACAAAAAGAAGAAGCATGGGAAATGTACTGTTAAATCATCAGAGAGCAGGAGCAACGCTCAAAAATAGTAGCTTTGCATGTTTTAAAAGAGGTTGGTTAGAAAGGATTCGGCTGATGTACTCGTATTATGCTAAAGAATAAATACGTAACATTTTATGCTTTTGAATCAGTAAATGAGAAACATTGTTTAATTTTAATTGTAAAATTAAAACTGTACTTAAATAGTTCGAAATGATAAGTTAACAAATCAAGTAACTACCCCCATGCTCTTACCTACAAAGAAAAGAAAACAGACACGTACCCAAATCCAGCATCAAACAAAATAAAATTGATAAAATGATTAACCAATTTAGGAAACTGATAAACAACTCGGAAATGATCAAAAGGGGTTTTGGCTATTTATATGTTTATAGGCACATATGCACGCGCTGACGAGTCGAAAAAACTACAGTCAATCCCGCTTATTAGAATATCGGTTAAAGGAATATCCCGCTAAATGTAGTACATTTTCAATGTACCAAATCGTTGTAATACATTACTTTCATCCCGTATAATGGAATATCCCGCTTTTTAGAATATTTTTTGTGGTGAAATGGCTATTTCATTAAGCGGGTTCAACTTTACTCAACATTCATTCGGGGGTGAGCGAAATAGAAAATTTGACCGTCGACGGATTTTTTTTTTTTTTGGTCGAAATTTGAGTGATTTTTTTTGCGATTAGAATAATTCCTTTACTTAGTTAAAAGGAAGTAAAAAACGACGAAGCTACTGATATTTCTCACAGAGACTCGAATTGGAAACGGAAACAGTAGAATGAAAAGTGAAAGGGAAAAAAAAGCAATAAGTACCCTCCACCCCAATGTTCTTAAAGGGGAGTAAATGACGTGCTATGATGTTCTTCAAATTTAACAGTATTTTTTTTGCTGCTTGATTTTTTATCCTTCTTGGGTAAAAAAAAAAAATGCTTACCTTTTCTTTGAGGAATTGTTAAAAGTTAAATGAAATAATTGAATGAAAACCTACGTGGAGTGTGGTTCGGTTGCTTTATTGAAAAACATTTCCTTTCGAAATGCATTCAATTGTGAGTAATTTAGCAGAAGGGCATTTTTTAATGGTTTTCAGAATTCCTGAAATGAGCTCACTTAATTATCTTCGAAACGGGCTATTAATCAAGAAATACTTACAGGGATATTTATTTGCTTATATGCTTTTTACTTAGTTGATAAAAAATAACTAAAAAAAACACCTAAGTAGAACTAATTCAGACACAAGATAAAACAGAGAAACCAATAAACAGAAATTTGCGTATTTTCTCAAGTCTATACCTTTTTTTTTCTTTAGATTTAATTTTGTCTATACATTATTTTTTTATTTATCGTATGTAGCACTTTTTTACTGAAAGTAAACAGAATTATATCTTTTATTATTAGTTAATTAGTTGTTTATTTGCCGTCATTTATTTAATTATTCCTTTTCCTTACTTTTTGTTAAAATAGTTGAATTAATTTATTTTTTTCAAAAAAATTTTAGCAAAAAAAAAACATAAGACGGCAAGAAGATAAGACAATAAAATAGCTATTTAAATTGAATCGCGATTAATCCCAAACAAAAACAGAACAATTTAATATTTTTACATCAGCTTAGTACTGCTTTATATGATGAAAAACACACATCACTTATTTTCATTTCATCCTCAAATTATACTGAAAAAATTTGGCTATCATCAGGTACCATCTTGCATGTCTCTTCCACCTAATGCGTTATTTAAACGTCATAACAGCTTTTTCTGTCAGAAACACATTTTTTAAAGTTGTAAAGTTAACAAATTTAATGCACTTTCAATTTGAAAACAGAGCAGTGTTTGACAGATATAACAAAAACATCCAAGTCAAAAGATTTTAGTTCCTTTTTCGTTTTATTCTAGTTTTGGAGTATAATATTAAGACCAATATAATTGAAAAATGTGATCACGTATATATATCCGGAAATTTTTCATCAAGCGTATCCTATTTTCTGTAAGAAACGTTTCTGTTTAAACAATAAAAAAGGAGCTACTAAACGTTTTCATTTTATTTTTTTTAACAATTTAGCATTATTGGACGACTTTAAAAACATCCTTTTTTAAGATTTCATTATTTATCTGCTAATAACAGTTATCAAAATGCTTTTTTTATATATAAATATTTGGAAAGATTAATCAAAAAGAAAATAATTTAGTTGTTAAATATATACAGAAATCCTGAAAACATTTCTTATATTTAAGTAATATTTGCACGTATATTTACAAAAACAATGAAAAAAGAAAACACTTTAAACATACTGTAGAAATTTCTTTGAAACATAAATAGGACAATTTCTGAATCTAGATTCATTTTAAATCATTTCAAGATCAAATAGAGAGCAACTTGGTATTTCCAGAAAAGAAAAACGACTTAAAATTTCTCATGTGATTAAGATTTTGCTCTTAACTTGATTGAAACTACGAAACTTTTGTCTTCTACATAAATTTTATCGCTTTTATTTTGATCTACTGAAATATAAAGTTTCAGATACAAAAACTATAAAAAAAAAAGTTATTCCAATAGGATTTCTTAATGTATTCATTTGGTAAATTAATAAAAAACATCACATTTCTTTTTATTCATATAATTTCCATAATGAAAGTTAAATGATCATACGAGAACTAAATAAGCATTCAAATAGTCATACTAACAACCTGTAATGGTTATCCATTTTTATTTGCGAAAGGTGCTTAGATCGCCCAAGTGGTATTAGTAACAGGCAACATGTAAGACGTAGGTTGATTTAAAACAATTTACCTCATTTTAACAGCTAATGTTATGCTACTTTTACAGCAAATGATACACATGTAATCATGATAATACGCCTTGATCAATCCGCTACACGATGATTGTAGGTCCTGTTTAACCCATTTATGCCCAAGTTTTTTTTAACAATTTTTTTCAATTTTTATCTGCTTAAAACTCTTACTTGGAATGGTTTACATACATTTTAGGCTTAAAATAGTCCGCCGTTGACATATTTATTAAGTTATTTAACGTGCTGTTTATGGGATATTTTGCAGATATGTGAGCAAAATACGACCTTACTTGACTTTACTTGTACAAAGTAACATTACAGAAGGTATGTGTGATCAATTTTAAGCAAAACATTTTAAAATAGTTTAATTTTATGAAAAAAAGCTCGCAAAAAAACTTACTTTCTGTGGCTACCCATGCTGAATCGTTGCTTGACTGATTTGTCTGAAAATAGCCGTCTATAAATCAACTCTGATGTCCAAGTAGTGGCTCTAACTGGTTTTCTCAAGAAGAAGGACTACTCGTATTTAAGTTGTGAAAAACAGCTTTAGTAAAATGATATACCCATTACAGGTTTTTGTATGCAGTAACTAACAAGCGTCCCGTTTTTAGGCTACTGGGCATAAATGGGTTAATTTCTGTTTTTCCATCTTAATCCAATGAGCTTGACAGTCTCCTATCCCCAATATCCCATGTCCAACTCATGTTCATTACAAATCAAATAATTCTCAGTAGTTTTGTTTTTTGATGTTTTCAGTGAATTCTATAAAATGCTGTCTAGGATTCCTGTGCTGAATAAAATTCTCAAAAGTCATAGATATATTCCTGGATTTGACGGTTTTCACCGACGCTGCAAAAAAGAAGTATCTTTCAAGAATCGTTACAAATGTCACACTGCAAAAAATGAACTGTTGTTTTTACAGTATAATACTGGCAGCCGAGGTTCCAATTTAAATTTTTTAAGTGCGCAGTAATAAACTGTAAATCTAGAAATTTTACAGTTACATTTTCTCACTGTACAGTTAGCGATTTTACAGTTTATTGTCATAAAATGTAGCAGTATTATACTGTAAAAAAACAATATGATACTGGCAGCAAAGGTTCCAGTTTAAAACTGTAAAATACACGGTAATAAACTGTAAAATTAGCAGTTTATTACTGCACATTTTACAGTTTATTACTGCACAATTAGCAATTTTACAGTTTAATACTGTACAATTAGAAAAGTACAGTTTAGTACTGTACAATACTGTACAATTAAAAAGTTTATTACAATAAAATTAGCTGTATTTTACTGTAAAAACAACATTCATTTTTACAGTGCATAAATGCAGACTTCTAACTGTTGTGAAAACATTTATAGTTAACAATGCGAAGATATACGTAACTTCTTTATCAGGTGTTTAACATTCAGCTCCGTTACTCCCTATACAGATTGAGAGAACTATGACGAAATGTCGTCTCTGAATATTGCTATGAGTAAGAATTGCCAGTAAATAAGATATGTTAGGTATTTGCTTATAATTCATTTTTAGCGTCTGCCATATTTGCTTTAAGGACATTATCATTATCAATCAGCAAGGTGCCAAGCTACTATTATAAAAATATCTAAGATTTCTCGGAAGAATCCTGATTCTTTTTAAGCAAAATTACTGGATTTTTTTGAGAGGGTTCGTGAATTCTCCAGTAGGTTTCTATATTAATTTCCTAAAGTCTGTACACTTTTAAGGGGACACTTTCATATTTTTCGCCAGACATGTTACTGGCCGAAGTTAGGCATATTATCTGTCTGTTATTTTCAAGGAACGCGTTTACTATATCTACTAGAAAGCAGCTTAACTTGGCACTGAACGTCACTACGAGCAGAGCCAATAAGAGCTCACAAGCAGTTAGCAATGTCCTCTAATTCGCCAAGTAGGCTGTGACGTTTTATCAAGCTCGTTTTTCATAGGCTAACGTCACGCAAACGTCACGCTGACGTCACGATGCTTTTGTCAAGAAATGTTGCTGTCTAGTATAATCTTCTACCGTACGACCTTCCTCGCATTTGCACATGCCTAAGGTCTCTTCTGAATTTCTAAAGGTAAAAACAACATTCAACAGAATAGGAAGTAAGAAGCGAAAGTACAACCAAGTGCGTCTCCTTAACCTATCACCCTTTTTTCAAATGGAAGCGTTCATGACTGCCTTGCGCGGAGTTCGCAGACAGACAGGGGTATCTTTAAAACAAAGAAGAGTTAGCGAGGAAGTTATCTTAGTGCTGAAAGCAATATTTTAAAAGAAAATTTTATGAATAGTAGCGGTTTTTCATCTGAAAATCTTAAATACCAGTGCATTTTGCTCTTGGTGTCACATTCTAAAATTTCAAATGAAATTCAAGGATTTCAAGGATTATTGTTAGGAAAGAAGTTTACCCAATTTGAGTCTGAAATCGTTAAAACGATGATAACGGCACTAAATTTTCGCATATGTCTAGTATCCACTTGGTTTATCCTACTGATGAAAAGAAGAAAATTATACCAAAACCTCTAAACTAGCCTGTCTATGCATATGAAATAATTTAATCACTCTTTGTTAAGTCTTCTTATTGACTTCCTAAAATTAATGTGGTTAGTAGAAAATTGATGTTTAACTTGTTCCCTACAATTGATTAAAAACTTGATTCCCGTTTGCAAGTTATGAAATATTTCTTAATCATTGTTTAACACTGCTTGAAGAATTCTCATTCCTGGATCAGGAAAAGTTGCTTTTGTTTACCCTGAGTAATCAGAAGTTTAACTTTGCTTACATAAACAGAATTTCTCGGTGGTTGGGCGAAGAAATTTTGGATAAATAGATTGAAAGATAATGTGCTGAAAACTAGGTGTCTCCAAATACCTTTCAGGTGCAATTATGTATTGCATCCAGCACAATTTCATCGAATAATTTCATACAAGGTTTTTAAGAGGTGCTTTACAGAAGTGCTCAAGAAGTGTATATTTGGCAGGATTCAATTACTAAAACTTTCATGTTGCAAATCGATAAAGTTCAGACAATGGTATATGAATAATTATGTTATCTCATATGTTATCATAACAATATTACTCAAATAAATATGTTCCTGCAGGGTAGAACGACTAGAGAATTAACGCTTAAGCTCAATTTTATTTTTAAATATTCATAACATCGTTAAAAACTATAGAATTTAGCATCCGACTAAGAAAAAATGTTTTAGATAATGCATGTAATTAATTATCTGTAAAAAAATCAGAGAAGGTTTCTTATTCTACGCTTTAAGGCGGGTAAAAATGGGAAAAAATATACGAACCGAGTGAATAAACACTACCTGCCAGTGGACACACACTGCCTTTTCTAATCGTCGTTGTTTAGAAAATATCATACATGAAAATCAGTGCTGCAAATTAATAAAAAAAATTCTTTTAACCTTACTTTTACAGAAAAAAACTAGCTTTTACTTCGCTAGGGATATTACCCTGTTGGTCTACAACAATATGCCAAAAGTTCGGTCATGAAGACAACGTTAAGATTGCACTAAGCAGTAATAAGAACTGCACACACGTGTTTCGGTATATCCGCGACAAAAGCTTTTGTTGTTTTTTCCTTTTTTTTTCTTTCCCTTCAATGAGCTCTATTTTTTCTGTATTAAAGCATAATATCTGAGTAACATTCATACACATTTGCATTTCTCATTACCATTTGTGCATTTTTAGGTATATGGTGTAATCTACAAATATCTCGCACTTTGGAAATCAAACACTATCCTAAGCTGAAACCGAAAACAAAAACCTATATCTGCTGCAAGCAACTGAAAAAGTGTTTTAGAATAGAAAACTTGCTGCATTAATTTTCAAAAATAACTTAAGCCTAAAGCTAACGAGAATATAGAAAATAAATTACGACGCCTTTGCTTGTGCCATTGCGTTACAACTCATAGATAGATATTAGTGTGAAGAAATAAGCAGATTTATATTGGTGATACATTTTTCTGAAAGTAATAAAATATAAGTGTGTATATGCGCTTTAAGTACTTCCATCTTTCATGCATTTATATTCTACGTAGGTTATAGCTGATTTTTATTTCTTCAAAAATCCTCAGCAAGTATTTCCGATACTTCCTACGCATAAGGCAAACCTAACTCGTAAAATGAGATCACTTGGGAAATCTTTCAAATATTTTGTTTGAATTCGTCTTGCTCTACAGCATTTGAAACTTCCCGAGAGGCTAAATAGGCAAAGATATGTGGTCTTACTTTTTTGTGTACTTTACCAAATCTTCGTGATCAATTTTTCTACCGGAATAGCTTTATGGATTTTATAGACGTTTTATATCGAAAAAATACACAGTAAGTTTTATTTCATTTATTTGTTTATTTTTTAAATTTCTTTGTGTATTTTTTCGAGAGTGATATTAAGTGTATAAATAAAGTATGGTAGTGAAGAAATAGTTATGTTTTATATTGAAAGTCAAAAATTTAAGCATTATACCGTTACATAACAACTTAAAGTCTTTTATATTATTTCTGAAAGTTTTTTATTTTTATATGTTATGGACATTTCAGAAGCATAAATAGTATTATTAGAAAAGTCTCTCAATTCTTCAAAAAATATTCTAAAGAAAACCTCTGTACGTAATATTTTAATGAAAGTAATTATCTGTTTTCTTAAATTCAATCTATTTTACTCTAAAAAAGTAAATTTTCCTCAACCAAAACCATCTGAATCACAAATGATTTTATGCTTTCTAAAAAAACTTCATATTAAAGATGTTGTATAGTGTATAGCATAAATTTTTTCAACACAATTTTAGCAATGATCATTATACTACTTGCTATACGATAGAACTAGAGCTTATGTACGAAATATTTATTCTGAAATGTTTTTTTCTTAATTCTACCATTATATCAAACACTAAATTTTGTCTGATCACATTTACGCATGTCGCATCAGAAGCAATTTTCGATAAACAAAATATTCCTCATTTTCATTTTCCGATTTATTTTCTTGGAAGAATCATTTGGAAGTTTTAAATTGTTCTCGGGATTTCGGTCTATGTATTGCAATTACTGATTTATAATGAAGTCATAAATTTCTTCGCGAGAAACCATCATCTTGAAATATAGCAGCCATGGTCATTTTAAAACATGAAGATTCAATGATGATTGTATAGCCTTCTAAAACTTCAGCGATAAAATTGTTGAAAAATGAAAAAAAAAAGAAAGGATGTACTGTCGTCCCCACTTAATCGGGTAACGGATAAACGAATACCCCGCTTATACGAATAAAACATCCCGGAACCGATGCCATCGATGCAATGTTAAAGATCCCCGCTAAATCGAATAATATTTCTTGGAACAGACAGTATTTGTTTATGCGGGGCCGACAGTATTAAAATACGTTTTTTAAAGTTATAACTGAGAGAATATTAGCCCATTAATGCCTGACATTTTTTTTTCAAAAATATTTTGTATACTGTTTACAAACAGTGTTTAATGGACAGGAAAAAAATAATAAAAAGATTATATAAAAAATATTTTTTTTAATTAAGGAAAGAAAAATCGTCTCTTAAAAGTTACGATAGACCCCAGAGGGTACATACTTTTTTACTAAAATTTTACTCTGCCTACGATATAATATTAAAAAAGACATTTTATAAGAGGAAATAAAATCAGCAATTATCATAAACTGTAAAATAGGGATCAACTTTGAAAATTTAGCTTTTTTTTCTTGAGATTGTAAACGAAGTCATTTTTGATAAAGGTCATATTAAAACTGCTACAAAACATATTTTACAATGGTTATGTGCTGAAATCTGTTGATAACGAATTGAAGCAATACCAAGGTACTAATTGAACACTATTATTTGGTTGAAATGTTCATTTTGGGGAAATTCAGACCCTTTTTTGAACCGTCCCTAAAAAGGGAGCAAGGCATTAATGGGTTAAACAATGCATTTGAGTCCATTTAGAATTCACAGTATTTTATTTGTTTTTATTTTGGAGGGGTTAGAGGGTAATTTAAAGTAAAGAATCACAACTATCAATACATAAATTGCTAAAACTAACAAAACATTTTTCTACGGCACTTTAAAGAAAATAATGCTATGTTTAATTCTTGCTTAAATTTGTGTTCTCGTATTCCAATTGTAACTCATGTTTCGAAAAACTAAGAAGACAGATAAAATTAGAGATAAAATAATGTGAAACCATGAATCAATTAAAAACACAAAACTAAACGCACCAAGAATTTTTAACATACACTGTAAAAAATGGTTGTTGGTTTTACACTAAAATACTGCTGTTATCTACAGTTTTATTCTATTTCATCAAATAACAGAGCGAAAATGTTATCTGCTTTAACCCGCGACTGCGCAGTATACTCGATTCGGTGCTACACTGCAAAAAAATCCCGTAAATTTTACAGAAGAATAGTGGCAGCTGAGGTTCCATTTCCAAGCTGTAAAATTAACAATAAGAAACTGTAAAATGTCTTAAAAAATAATTTTATCGTAAAATTGACATTGATAAACTGTAAAATGTATAGTGATAAACTGTAAAACTAGCAGTGATATGCTGTCTTATAAAGGAATTTTACTGTGAAATTAGCAATAGTAAATTGCAAAATTAGCTGTAATATACTGTCGTATAAAGGAATTTTATTGCGAATTAAAAATGTTAAACTGTAAACTTAGCATTGGAAAACTGTCTTTTGAATTAAGTGTCCCTTGAAATTCATAGAAAATAACAGTAAATGATGCAGTGATATACTGTCTCATAACTGACTTTGCCCTGTAAAATTAACCGTAACTACCCATAAAGGTAGCAGTATTATACTATTTGTGTCAAATTGTCATTTATTAACTGTGAAAGCAATAGTAATATATTGCCTTATAAATGAGTTATGCCAAACCATTAACAGCTTTAAACCATAAATTCATTAGTAAAAAGTGATTTTTGTGCTGAGAGATTAATTTCGAACACAGGCCCATCATTTAGCGGGGCGAGGGGGGAGGGGTCAATTCCCCCCCCCCCCCGACTTTGGGAAATCAATGTATTTTCATATAAGTGGGCATGGTTTTTGCTGTTTTCCGATGAAATCGCATTGTGTTTGCACCCTTTGCCCCCCCCCCCCCGAAAAACTCAGAAGAAAAAAGTGACTTTTGTGTTAAAAGGTTTATTTCTAACACAGGCCCGTCATTTAGGGGGATCAGGGGTGGGGGTCGATTGCCCCCCCCCCTCGAGCGACTTTGAGAAATCAATGTAAAAACATGCAAGTGGGCATAGTTTTTGCTGTTTTCCGATGAAATCGCATTGTGTTTGCACCCTCCCCCCCCCTCTTTGGAAAACTCATTAGTAAATAGTGATTTTTGTGTTAAAAGGTTAATTTCGAACACAATCCCGTCATTCAGGTTGGTCAGAGGTGGGGGTCGATTGCCCCCCCCCCTGGTTTTGGGAAATCAATGTATTTACATATAAGTGGGAGTGGGTTTTGCGGTTTTCTGATGAAATCGCATTGTGTTTGCACCCTTTACCCCCCCCCCCCGAAAAAACCTTAGTAAATAGTGGTTTTTGTGTTAAAAGATTTATTGCCAACATTGTTGCTTTTCATGGCCAAAATTATTTGCTTCTATAGCTAAAACACTAGCGAAAAAGAAATTTAGGGGATTTTGTATGTTGCAAAAAATCAGACTACAGTACATAGGCAGCACTTGGCCTTAAGTTTTTCAGCCGTAGAAAGTAGTTTCTTTAGGATTTGAAAAGCAAATATTGAAGTTTCTTTTACATAAAAACATTAATTACTGATAAATATGCGGTTTAAAACTATTAACTTTACTTTTACAGTAAAAAAGAAATGCGATACCCATATTTTATAGTACTATTTTAACGAGAATTATTTTTTTTTTACTAAACAAATTTTCATTATTGTTATAAACTTAATGACATAAACGCAAGAATACGGCTCATTTCTGAATGTAGTCTGTAACTTAACAATAAAAAATGAAAAATATCAAGAACGAAGTGTTAATGCAACTTTTAAACATTTCTTTGAACAATTGCGGTTTCGGCATGAAGCAAAACTTTTACCTCATAAAAGTTGTAATGCAGAAAGTTTTGCTCCATAACGGGAAATATATCTACTTTATTACTTTACTATATTCCCCCCCCCTCCCCCACTCACACGCACACACTTTGCTGTATTGTGCAGTTAAACTTTGTAAGCTTTACAAGAGGAACATTTTACAGTATTCGCAGTATGCAGACACAACTAATTGTTTAATACTTTTAATTTCTTAATAAACACATATCATAAGACAAATCCAAAGAAGTTGGAAGTTATTACCCCAAATGTATGTTTATTCTTTTGCCAGATTCAAATGTAATCTCTTAATAAATTGGAAATATACGTAGTTGCATTATCGATATTGAGATATTTTGAAAATTGAGTTAAAGAAATAATTGGAATTAGTAATCTGAAGTGATCAACAAAAGTTGAAAATGAGTATCCAAAAGTAGAAAAAAATTCGGTACAATTAAAAGTAGAACCTAAAAAAGAGAAATGTTCCTTTTTAGTTATTTGTTTTACTCTAGCAATGCATTTAGCAATTGAATCGGTGAGTGCAAAAACAACATCAGTCACAAATATTCGAAAATTCGTTTTTTGTGGAAACAAGCTGTGGGAGGCCAGATACGAGTTGAGGTCAAAAATCACGTCAGTCCGGTTACTAATTCAAAAGATACGGGGACTATTGTTTGAACGTTGACCGTAGAAACAATGCTAGAATTAAGACTTTTTTCTTCTCTCCTGAACAATTTGAAGTTCTTGACTTACGTTGTTTATGCACTCACCGATTCAATTGTAAAAAAAAAGTAACGGAGACTAAAACTTTTGCTCGAGATCTGACTTACTATAAGATAAAATCATGGTGAAACTCATAACTGTGTTCATTTTAAATTATTTGATTTTTAAGCATTTATACCTTTAATAATAGTATAACTTTATGGATACAGCTATTTTTTCTGTCTGAAATAATGTCATGAATTTGTTTTTATTTATTTTTGTTGTGTTTGTGTTGTATTTGGATAGTGGAGCTATTTCATTTGGGAAATACTAGTGACGATATGTGAGGTACTAATATAGAGGAGATAAAACTGTAAAGAGCTTCAGCACTTACATCGTATAAGCAGAACTCAGGACTTTGATTGTAAATCACATGTTTTACTTGAAACTCAGTAGTATCTATTGTATTTCAACATTAGAGTTAATATCAATCGAAGTAAAAACATGCAGTTCAAATCTGCTCAGTTGCTAGAGTCAAACATTTTACTCAGCAAAATAAAACTTGTCTTTTCTATCTACACGATCCTGATCCATTGAGTTAAAAACTGGTTTTACTTCGAAATTATTTCACAGCCAGCTGTATTGTCATCAAAAGAAAATATCTAAACATTATCGCTTTTATTTGCAATGTGTTTCTTTATTGACATCATGTATTACAGAGTTTCATTTTGAAATCCATTCCAAATCCGTTAGTCTTTTTAGAAAATTTGAAACTTTTGCATTGAGCACTTACTTGGTGCATTTTTTTTCAGTCTTGCTCACTTTAGTGTCACTGTTAGGGTTAATGTTAAGAAAGCATGTGTCAAAATAAAAATAGTCAATAACTGAATAAAACTTGCAGAAACTAATCCTAAATAAAAAAAAAAGTGCATTGGGGAATTTAGTTTTTACTTTTATTTTCATGAAATTTAAGTGATAAAACTTAGAATTTTACGATTCAGCATGATCTAGAATTAAGGTTGATTACGAAGCAAGTAGTTTTCCTCTTGAACACTTTTAACGTATACCTAAAATAGAATTGAGTGTTTTATGTCAGATACCAGGCCAATTCCGAACTTGTTGTATGCTTTGACAAAGATTTCCCGCAACATTCTAGTTTTTAAAAAGGTTCTGAAGCAGTTTAAATTTGTTGTCTTCCGCTATGCGTCGCTACAACAACGCACCGACTATCGCCACAACGGGCCATTCTGACAAGCTTTCGCCTGTGGCTGCATGTAGTGTAGGTCAATAGCAAAATGGTTTCAGAGCTACTATGGGCGCGTCTCTGTAAACTTGTAAGTCGTAGTCTGGACCGAGCATTTTTAAAGTAACACAGTGTTATAAAATATTTATCTCTCTTAGTATAAGTAAAGCATTAGTACTTTGTAGCCCAATAATATTTGGACGGATAACAATTTAAGTTTTTTTTTTCTAGAAATTATCTAAATCTTAAAAACACAGTCCCCTGGCTGTCCCAATCGTATAGTCTAACACTTAAAGATAATGTTTCAAAAAACCTATTAACACTCTACATAAATTTGGCAATTAATATCTAAATATAGAATGATGCAACTATACATTTTTTTTTTTTGAAATACGGTCTAATTACGTATGCCTGAAACTTAATATTTTCATGTAAGTTCTGTCTGGAGTATTTTCAAACAGTCCCCTGACCCAAATTCAAAGTTGCTCTTACTCTTGCAAATCTCTTACTCTTGCAAATATTTTTTGGCGTGAAGGTAAACGGAATCAGTGTGAATTTGTCGAAATTGCTGAGGATGGTGTTGAAACGCCACTTTGTTTAGTGTCAGAGCCACATTTGTGATGAAGGTATGCATCTGGGTCGTCGCGAAAAGTCCTCTGGTAAGTGATTTTATTAATGTTAATTAGTTCAATTATGAAACATTTATTAGATATTATGTCCACGATTTGTGCCTAAATTTATAGGTAGTTTCGCAACTAATTATAATGTAATTATTTCGCAGATATTACGCACCAAAGTGAGAATACACAGTCCCTTGCCTAGTAATACTAGGCAGGGGACTTATCCCCTACCATGATTTATCAGAAAAGCTTCAATTGCTCCAACTTGAATCGAACTAAAGAAATAGATTCATTTGCTAAACAATAGTATTATAATTATACAAAATTTCAAAAATACACAGCCGGACAGATTTTGTATTTAAAAAAAATGACAAATTTACAGAGAATCGCCCTTATAACAAACTTCATAAAAATAATTTTTTTCATGTATTTTTTGCAAAATCTTAACTTTGCCTTAGTCAAACGAAAAAACAATTATAAACTATTAAGAATATACTGTCAATCAACGGTAATTTAGGAATGAAATGGAATTTAGAGCAGAAAGTTAGCATAGCACATAAAATATATGAAAGCAATTTTTAAACTAAAAGATTTTAAAATAGTTATAATAATAGAGCACAAGTGGGAGTTTAAAATTATTTGTAAACAAACGTTTGAAGCATTAAGAATAAAATAAAGTTTAAGAATACATTAATGGACTTGAGCGATAATATATACTTTATTTTGACTTTGGGAAACTTGGAAGTCCTCAAGAAATAGTAATACTCTCCTTTGTGTTATTTGAACAGCCAAAGGAAAAAATTATTGCTAAAATAAAACTCCCCGCTTTCCTTTATCAGGTCGATTTATATTAGATATGAACCTAGGTAAAAAGGTTTGAGTGCATAGTTCCGATTACAAAAGGAGTCTAAATTTACTTGTTTGGCTACAGAACTGCAACCGCATTTTCTTTTTAACTATAAGCATTGGCACAGTAATTGACATTCCAACACATTTGGCGTCTCTTTTCAATACAATGTAAGATAGCAGGGAGATTTATTTTATATTTTGAATGTATTCAGCTCATTCATACTGCAAGCAATAGTAAGAAATAATCAGAAATTAGTTTTTTTCAATGGAAAATTATTGCATTTCTGGGCTAAACTAAAAACTTTGAGAACTCATTGCAGCTAAACTAGGAACAATGCAGTTAAAACGCGAGACTTTGGTACATATCTAGTACGAATCGACCAAAATTCAGAATTTTTTCCAAATCCATGACCCTCGAGATTTTGCCGTCTTCACCATTCTGATTTCACAGTCTCCAGAATTACAAAGTATTATTAAGTCAGCGAAAAAGAGCAACTATATCCATAAAGTTGTTCTATTATTAAAGGTATAGCAGCTTAAAAATCAAACAATTTTAAATGAACATAATATGGGTCTCAGCATGATTTTATTTTATAATAGTAAGTCAGATCACTTTACCATGTCGCTCTCACAGGGAAAGTTTTTGTCTCCGTTATTTTTTTTTCCAATTGCTAAATGCATTGCTAGCAGAAAAACAAAAAAAAAAAAAAAGAACATTTATTTTCAACATTCTGTTCATCAGCTTTGATTGCCAATGCCATTTATTTCTTTAGCTCAATTTTCCCAATTATATCAGAATAGAAAATCCAACTATGTATATTTCCAATTTAATAAGAGATTACATTTGAACCTATTAAAAGAATAAACATAAATTCGGTAATAATTTTCAGCTTTTTGGTTTTTTCTAAGGAAATTAAAAATATTAAACTATCAGTTACCTGCATAGTGCAAATACTGTAAAGTAGTCCACTTGTAATGCTACAAATTTTAACTGCTCAGTAAGGCAAAGTGTGTGTGTCTGGGGGGGGGGGGTGGACAGATAGTAAAGTAACAAAGTAGATATATTTCCTATTATGGAATGCTTTTATGGGGGAAAAAGTTTTGCTTCATGCCGAAGCTGCAATTGTTCTAAGAAATTTTTAAAAGTTGTATTAACACTTCGTTCTTAACATTTTTATTTTTTTATTTTTTAATTACAGACTACATTTAGAAATGAACAGTCTTGAGAGGATTCGAACTGAAACGAAACGTGTCATCTAGATTTCGCTCACGTAAGTTTGTCTAGGTGGCGTTAATGTTTCTTTTAGTTATATAATGGACTCAAGATTTGATTCTGGGTGAGATTTGATAACCGGCTAAAGTTAATGCCTATTGTATTAGCTCCGACAGCTCCCTTTTTATTTTAATATGTATATTATACAAATTAAACGATTTTTACTATACGTCTCTTGCTCATGCACCCTCCGCAAACTACCAGAGAACATGGGCCTATGCCACGCAATTAGTTATTTCGAGCAGAGACGAAAGTAAAATTACTGTAATGAAAATAGTCGACATTTCGAATTCCTTTGGACTGCTGTTTTATCAATGAAAAAGATCGCCGAGTTCAATGGAGGCGTAGAAGACGTCCGGGTAAATGTTGAAAAATTCGACGCTGGCTAAACTACAGACGCTAGGCAGCCAAGATGGCGAGCGGCATTCATAGGACTTGGAAGCTATCAAATCGTCACCTGAGATTCAGTGAAATCAGATGAAAAGACTGCAGACCTGAAGGAAGCGGCAAAATTTTATCGGCTGGACAAAAAGGCGTATTTCTTGTTATACATAGCTATCTGGACGAACATTATCAAGAACTCATCGACGATATGGTAAATTCAAGTGAGGCATGGAAACTTCTCAAAAACAGTTTCGACATGCAATCCCGCGCAAGACTGGTGAGAAATTTCGACGAAATTTTTCGTATTACATTTGATTCAGAATCTGAAAACATTAGAATGTTTATTGGGAGGGTAAAGTAATCTGCTACTCGTTGTAATGAAAGTAATCATCAGATAGATGGTTTATACATATGTTTTCAATTGATAAGGGACTTGCCAGATAAATTCAACAGAATTGTTCAAAAATTGTATACTGTTGATGATAAAGATTTTACTGCTGAAAAAATCTCCGAAGTTTTACTACTAGAAAATAGTAGGTTAAATTTAATTGATTATCATAAGAGCAAAAAAAGAAAACTCTGTATTTGTAACAAAATATGAGAACTGTAAAAATAATGCGCAAAAGTTTAATTTCGATAAAATAACTTAAAACAAGATAATGTTGTAAAAATAGGTCCATGTCATAAGTGTGGTCTTTATGGACTTTTAAAGCGTAATTTTTTTAAACTAAAATGTAAAAATAAATCGAATAAAAATTCGAAGTGAAATTCGAAAGGTTGTTTTACTGAATCTAACGTAAATCTTAATCTAATGTCAAATGTACTTTACAATTTCAATTATGATTGTAATGTAGGATTTGTAAAAAAATATTAATAATAACTTTATTTACCATTCTGGTGCGACAAATCATTTTGTTAATGATAAGATTCATTTAGAAAACTTTCGTGAAATAAAAGAACAAATATGTCTGCTGCTACTAGAAATTCTCATACACCTATTAAAGGCGTTGGTACGTTAAAATTTCTTGTAAAATGTGATGGGGAGTTTGTAGAAGTAAATTTGAGAGATGTATTGTATGCTCCCGATCTTAGACATAATTTGTTTTCAGGTCTTATGTTAGATAAATATGACTACAAAACTGTTTGTGAAAACGGTAAGGCTATCATTTATTCCGCAGATCATAACAAATGGTTTGAATTTAGGCAAGGCAATCAATTTTATGTAATTGAACTAATTTGGCCATAAAGTAACTTAGAAAACCCTTCAGCAAACGTAATTTCTAGTGAGACAATTGAACTTTGGCATCGACGTTTTGCTCATTGCAATTATCATAAATTGAATCATACCTCAAAGAATAGGGATGTAAATGATTTACCAGAAATTCCAATTTATAAGAGTATGTGTGGAATATGTCAAGAGGCTAAATCAAAACGCTCATCTTTTAAAAAAATCAAATGTAGTGAAGGCTCAAAATTTGTTAGACCGTGTTCACACAGACTTGTGGGGAAAGGCTCCAGTTTAAAACTGAAAGTGGTTTTGAGTACTATCTTTCAGTAATAGATGAATATTCAGGTTGAGTATGGATATATCCCTTAAAGGCAATGTGAGAGGTATTTCCAAAGTTTAAAATATTTCATTGAACCGTATTCTGCGAAATGGAATGTAATCTCTGCGAAGTTGGCAATCTGTATTCTGCGAACACATTTGTACCTAGTTTGCACTGCAAATTAAAAAGCTGTGTTCGGCGAGTGGATAAGTGAGGGTGGAATATTGTCACAAGGAGTTTGGGAAAATTCTCGAAGAAAGAGGGATTAATCATGACAGAACTGTGTTAATGACACCGGAAATGAATCGATTTGCAGAGTTCTTTAATGGTTACGCAATGAATGCAGTCCGTGCAATGTTAATAGAATCTATAAGTTACCAACAAAATTTTGGCTTGAAGCGCTATTTCATTACGTACATGTAAGAAATCGAATTCCTATAGGTAAAAGTCCTATTGAGTTACGGTATGGAAGAGTTGCAAGTGTCAAACATTTTAGGGTATTCGGCTGTTAAACTTATGCTCATATTCCTAAACAAAAAAACGGATAAACTTTCACCTAAAGGAAAACCGGGCGTTATGGTTGGTTATACAGTAAATACGAAAGGATACCGAATTTATTTTAATTCTAATGGTAAAGTAATGGAAACTATTCATGTCAAGTGTGATGAAACTAAAATTGCAATGAACGTGATCCTGGGCCAAAAGAACTCGGTACCTTTAAGGAAAAATAAAATTGTTAGAAATGTAAAAAACAAAGTTGCTGAATATCAATCGGACAGTTTAAGTGATAGTGATAATGGATGTGAAAACGTAGAATTAAAACCTTCTCTTTCAAAACTTAAGTCTGAAGATTCAGATAGCTATGAAAAAACCTCTGAAGAATCAGAAAGTGAAAGACAGGGATACTAAAAATTTAAAAAGTTTGGGATCGAAAAATTCAGTTAAAGTTAAGTGGATTCGCTTCGAACAGAATAGGAAAGATAAATCGCGAATAGACGTATTTTACAAACTTGAAAATGATGATCGTAAATTCAATTGCATCAAAAATGTAAGGAAGTTTTGTAAAAAGAATAATATTTATTTGTGAAAGAACTTTTTAATTTTACGTGGGGGTGGGGGGAGCGCGCGAACCGATAACGCGGCCACCCCCGCCGCGCGTCGCCGACGCGATCACAGCGCCCGAATCCGCCGCGAGCCCATCTCGCCCCCCGAACCGTCGCCCCCTCGTCCCCCGCGCCGAACGCCGACGCGGCCGAAACGCGCCGCCCGAAGCGAACCCTTCCCCCACGAACGCGCACGCGTCTCCGGCGCACGACACCGCGCGCGCGCGCCACCCCAGACGACGCGCGTCCCACGACGCGCCGTCCGAAATCCGACACACCGACGACGCCTCTCTTCCCCGCGCTCGCCGCCGAACGCCTCCACCCGAACCCCCGCGCACGCTCGAACCCGCGTGCCCCACCGCTACGTCCTCGCGCGAATCGAATCGATCCCGCCCGCGCCTAACCCGATACCAACCCCCCGTCGAACGCGCACATCGCCCCCCCTCCGTCCCACGACCCCCAACACCGCGAAACCGCCCGCGATTTACCCCGGCGAACTGCGCCGCGCTCGCCGCCCTACCGACCGACCACGCCAAAGTCGAAACCCGAACCGAGACCCCGCCCGAACCGAAACCGCCCGAGCCAGACCCCCGAAGCCCCGCCGTCGCACGCCGCCGTCGAACCGCTCAGCCGAAATCCCGCCCCGACGACGACGCACGCCGCCGAAAATCCCCGAATACCGCGAACCCCACACCGTCGCGGCGCCCCCCGCCCGCGCGCCGCGCCCCCCGACGAACGCGCACGCGCCCGCCCCCACCCCCCGCGCGACGAACGACCCCGCGCCGGCCCCCGTCACCGCGCGCCCGCGCCCCCTCCGCATCGACCGAACGACGACGGAACCCGAACGCCGCGAACCGAACCGACACGCGCGAACCCGACCCCGTCGCGCGCGCGACGACTCCCCGCGATCAAAAAAAAAACGCGGCACGCCCGGCCGGCGTACTCGAACCGCCCGACCGCCCGCGCCCAAACGCCCCGACCTCGACCGAAATCGAACCCCCGACACGACGCCCCGACCAGCCCCCCCGAATCCCGCGCCCTCGACCGGTCGCGAACGCGCGACCCCGCGCGAACCGACGACCCCCGCCTCGAAACGAACCGGCTGCGCCAACCGACGCGTACCGCGCCCCGTCCGCCGATCCCACACGCCCCGCACGCACGCGTCACTACCCCTTGACGAATCCCCGACCACCCGCGAAACGCCCCCGAACGCGACGAAAACAGCGCGACACGTGCGCGAACGCTTCGTCGTCTCCCCGCTCCCGCGAACGCACTCGCGCGCCCCCCGAACCGCGTCCGGCCGTCCACGTCCGCGCGACGCGGCAACGACGCGCGACCTCGCCCCCGAACACTTGACCGCCCGCCGCCCCCACGCGACGACCGAACTCCCCCCGGCGACCGTCGAACCGCCGCATCGACGCCCCGACGCCCCCCACACCGACCCGCGAACGATCACCGCGAACCGCCCAGCCGCCCGTCCGCGCCGGCCAACGCGAACCGTCGCACCCCGCGTCCCGCCCTCCGAACGGCGCCCACGAACTTTCGACGACGAAGGCTCTCCCCACCCGCAAACCCTCGATCCCGAACCGTCACGTCCCCGCGCGATATCGCGAATCCCGCCACGCGAACCGGACCACCCGCCCCTGAACGAACGACGTGAGCCCTCCCCAACCCGCGCGCGATGCGACGCCCCCCCATGCCCGCGCGCGAACCGTCGACGCACCCACTCCCGCGCCGCCCGCCCCCGCCTCGGCCCCGCCATCCGCACCCGCCCCCCGCGCCCCGCGAACCGACCGAAATACCCCCGAACCGCGCGCCGACGCCCACCGCGAACCCACCAACCGAGCGCCCGACTCACGCAACCCGAATCTACGAATACGCCCGCGCCGACGCGCGCCCACCACGCCGATAGCCGGTCCCGCCACCCGATCGCCGCGAACGACGTCGCGACCGCCGCTCGTACCCCCGCGACGACTGCGACCGTCCAGCGCCCACGAACACTCCGCCCACCTACGAAAACGCCCCACCCGACGCCGGGGGCCACGAACACTCGGCGAACCGCCGGTTCCGCACCGACACGACCGTCCCGCCCCGGCACGACGACACCGCGCCGCCCGAAACCACACACGAACGCGCGAACGCCGCTCCGCGCCGCCCGAACACCGAACCGCCGCGCGAACTCCGCGCGAACAACGAACCCCGCTCGCCCCGCCCGACCCGCGCCGCCGCACCCCCGAACGCACCCGCTCCTCCCGCCGCGCCCCCGCTACTTCGACGACGCCCGCCGAACTGGAACCGTCCACCTCGACCAACCGACCGCGCGATACCAGCACACTGAACTCCGACCGCCGAACAGCGCCGCCGAACACCCGAAACACGCGAAAGACGCCCCGCCCAGTCGACGACGAACCCTCGACCGCCCGTGACCCCCCTGCACGAACCGACTCGAAACCGCTGAACGGACGACCGCGCGCTGCCCCGCCGACCCGCGCGCCGCGCGGACACCCGCTAAGATCGACGCCGCGCGCCCGCATCCCTACGACCACGAACGAAACGCGGCGCCCGCGTCCCAACGCCCGGCCGATTACGACCGCCCGAACTTCCCGAACCCGCCGCGCCCGCCGAAACCGCGTACGCCACCCGAACCGACGAACGCCACGAACCCGATCTCCCGAATCGCGCCCCCGCGCCGGACGACGACCCGATCACACCGCCACCTCGCCCCGCCCCCGCGCGGCCGAAACGAACCGCGACCGCGTCGTCGCGCCGCCGCGCCGCGCCGCCGAACCCGCCCGCGCCCGAACGAGAACACCACCGCCCCCGTCCCGCCCCCTCCCTCTGTCGACGCCGAAACACGAGACCGAAAAATAAAAAAACCGACCGACGCCCCCCGCGACACCCCGAAACGCGCGAAAGCGCCCCGTCCCGACCGACGCGACGAACCGACCGAACCGCGCCGGCCGCGCGCGACACGGCGAACCGACCCGCGCGCATCGCGCGCGCCTAGCGCCCGAACGCGCCGAAACCCGCGCGTGCCACGACGTCCCGCGACCGACCAAACCGCCGCCCCCGACGCACGAATCACCGAATCGCGAACACCGACACCGACCGTCGACCGCCCGACCGCCGCGCCCTCCGCCGCCGCGCCGCCGACCGAACGCGCTACCCCTCGCGACGCGAACGCGCACCCGCGACGCGCCGTCGCGCGCGCGCCCCCACGCGCGCGACGCGCCCCGCGCGCGACCCCGCGTCCCGAACCCCCCAAACGCACCGCGCGCGAAACCCGAACACGAACGTACCCCCGACCCCGCCACTCGCCGCGGATCCGACCACGAACCCGCCGCATCAGCCGCGCCCGCCGCAGCTCGCGGAACCCCGCGACAAGTCCGTTCGTCGCGAGCGTCCCGAAGCGCGTCGCGACCGAAACCCGAACGACCCACGCAACGCCGACCGCGCGATCGCGCCGCGAACACCCGAACCGCGAACTGAAACGCGACCGACGACGCCCCGCGAAAGAACCGCCACCCTCCCCGCCCCGACGAGCGCTCACCTCACGCCGCCCCCCGACGCGCACGTCGCGCGCGAACAGCGCGCCTCCCACGCCGCGCGCACGCTCTACGCCCCCCGCGTCGAACCCCGCCCACGCCGACGACCCGATCCCCCCCGAACATACGCGCCCGCCGCGCCGAACGCCGAACAACACGCCCCGCCGAACACGCCCACCCCGCGAACCACCGCAACTGACGCCGCGTACGACGAACCCGACCCCCCCCGCGCGCGACGCCCCGCGAACAACGAAACGCGCGCGCCGAACGCGCGCCCCCGCGAACACCGACCAGACGACCCGCTAACGTCCACCGACCTGCGACTACCGCGCCGCCCGCCCACCCGCCGTCCGAACCGTCCCGACTCCCGCCCCGCGAACACCTCCACGAAGCGCCGACGACGCCCCGCCCCGCGACGCGCGCGCGCGTACCACGCCGACTCCCCGACCCGCGCGCGACCCGAATCCCCACGCGACGCGCGCCCCACGACCGATCGCGCCCGCCACCCCCCGAACAACGGAACCCCGCGAAACGCGCGCACGCCCCGCTCCCGCGCCCGACACCCGACGACCCCCGTGCCCGCGCCACCGCTCGACGCGACGCCCCACCCGCCGCCCCCCGTCGCGCGACGAAACACGACCGCGAACCCGCTCGCCGCGAATCGCCCCGCGCAACCCGTCCCGGACGGCCAGCCCTCGCCACGCTCGCCGACGCGAACGCGCGCGAAACGAACCGCCGCGAACCTCGCCCGAACCGCTCGAACCGAACCGCGCGAGCGAACCAACGAACGCGCGCCACGGGCCTCGATCGCTACGCGCGCCGCGCAACGAAACCCGCGCCGCGACGCGGCCCAGAAAACCACCGCGCGACACCCCGAACCTCGCCCCCGACCGCAGACGCCCGCACCGCCCTAGACCGCGTCGAAAACGGGGTTAGTCACACCGCGCGACCGTATCACCACGAAACCCCCGCCCGCACGCCTCTCGCTCGCAAACGACCTCGACGCACGTCGCGTCCCGAACGCGTCCGCGACGAATTCCCACGCGCGACCTCGCGCGCCCGAGCGCCCCGTCGCCGAAGAAAAAAAATACGCACGCCCGTCCCGACCGCCGCGCGCGCGCGCGATCCGCACGTCACGAAACCGCTCCCCCCGCGCACTCCGCCGCGACCGCCGCGTCCCCCGCGAACCCGAACGCCGCCCCCGACGCAGAACGTCGGCGCCCGGAAAACGCGATCGCGACCACGACCCGAACTCCCCGCCGACCGCGACGTCGACCCCCGGATCGCGCAGCCGCGCGACCCCGACGCCCGAACTGGAAGTCGACCCGGCCCCCCCGCGCACGACGAACGCCTCGCGCCGGGCCGCCGACAGCGCCCGCCACCTGCCACCGAACGCCGACCGCTACGAATTCCCCACGAACGCGCACCGCCCGGCACCACCCCCGAATCGCGCCGAACACCGCCGGCGCCGCCGTCCGCGCGCTCCCCCCGCGACCGTCACCGCGCCAACAACACCGCGATCGCGGCTACACGAACCACCCCAGCCGGCGAACCTCGCACCGCGCCGAACAGAAAAACGAACGCGCGCGCGACGACGCGGCGCCCCGAATGCCGTCGAACACCGACCCGCGACGCGCGCCGCCCACCCGCCGCACCGAACCACGCAGCACGCCGCCCCCCCGCCGACGCCGCCGTGCCGCCCCCCCCGAACGCGCCCGAACCGAACGCCGCGATCACGACGGAATCGAACCCGCGCCGCCCCTGCGACCCCCCCCGCTGCCTCCCGTGCGCGACGCCCCCCACGCCCGATCCTCGCCCCCCGTCCTGACGACGCGCGCCTGTCCGCCTAACTCCGCCGACACCCGCGACGCCGAACAGCCCCGCGCGCACCAACGCACGAATCTCCGACCGTTGTGCCGCGACACGCCCTCCGAACGCCGCTGACCCCGCCACCGCCCGCCGCGCGCCCCGCCGCGATCGGCCGAACCGCCGTCGAACGCCCCGCCACCGCGCCGCGGCCGCCCCGCCCTACCGCGACGACCGCCGCGTGCGAACCGAACCCGCGAGCGACGACGCGCGCCGCCCCGCCCGTCCCCGCCGACGCCCGAATCCCACTCCACACACGCGCCGCGCCCCGCGCGACGCGAACGAACACGCCCCGCGCCCCGGCGCCGCGTCCGCGCCGAACCTCCCCCCGCCGTCGGCGCCCGACTCGCGCGCCCGCGCGCGTCCCCGCCGCCGACGCCGAAACCGCACGGCGCCCCCTCGAACCAACCGTCGCCCCCGTCCCGCGCTCCAACGACCACGACCGCCGACGCGGCCGCCCGACCCACGCCCCCGCCGCGCGAAACGCGAACACCCGCGCGCGCCGAACCGCCCGGCCGAGCGCGCCCCCCCCACGAACCGACCGCCCCAGCGCGCGCCGACGACGCCCGCGCCGCCCCGTCACGCGCCACCCGCGCGCGACGCGAACGACGCGCCCCGAACGCGCGCCGAATCTCCGAACGCGCCCGACCGCGACGCCGCTACCCGCGCCGCCCGCCGACGCTGCGAACCGCCCGCCGACCGCCCCCCCGAACCGCGGCCCTCGCGCCCGCGACGCGCGCGGAAACACGCAGCCGACGCCCCCCCGACGCACCCCCGCCGAACACGCGCCGCGACTCGCGCCGGCGAACGACCGGGGAAAAATAAAAAAAAAAAAAACCGCGCGCGCGCCGATCCGGAACCCACACGACCGTCCGAACTCCGCCCGCGCGAACGCCGCACGCGGCGCGCTCACCCGCGGCAACGCCGAACGCCGAACGCCGCGCGGACGCGCCGCGAACGAACGACCCCCGAACGAACTCGCCACCGAACGAACTGCGCCTAAGCACGCGCCGCCGCGCGAACCCGAACCCGCCCGCCCCGAGCGCCCGAATCGTCTCGAACGCCGCCTCCCCGCCCGCGCCCGGCCCCGATACCTCCGACGACCCTCACCCCCACCCCCCCTCACACCGCGCCAACCCGCCGCCCCCGCCCCGACCGCGCACGAACTCCACCCGCTCGCCTTACCCCGAACCCCCCCCGCGACGAACTCTCGCCGAACGACGCCCGATCCACCGACCGCCGACGCGCCGCGCCGTACGAACAGAATGCACTCCGGCGAACCGTCGCCCGACGCACCCGACCGCCGCCGCGCTCGCGCCCGCGAACGCCGTCGCGCGCCGCGCGACGGCGCACGACCTCGCCTCCGCCGATCTGCCGAACGGCTGCGTCTCAAGCGACGACGCGCCGACGAAACCGCCGTCGACGCCCCGCGCGACGCCAGCGGCCGAACCGCCCCCCGCCGCGCGAAAAAAAAAAACCGACGCTCCCGCGCCGCCTGCCCCGTCGACGAACGCCGCCCCCGCGCGCCGCGCGACCGAAACGCCGACGCCACGAAACGTCCGCAACGCCGCGACGCGAACACGCGCACCCAGAACCGGCACCGCCGCCGACCCCCGAACGAACCCGCGTACTCGACGCGCGCGCCGAAATCGGCCGCCGAACTTCGAACGACCCGCCCACCACCCCCGCGCGACGCGCGAACCGCCCCGCGGGAAATAAAAAAAAAAAAACCGTCGACCGAACCCAGCGACGCGCAACGCGGTGCGGCCCCAAGAATTCCCGCCTCGCCGCCGACCCACGCCGACCCGATCAACCCGGACACGAACCCGCCCCCTGCCCGCGCTCAGCCGAACGCGACGTGCGCCACCGCGCGCGCGAACGCCGCGCCACCCCGGTTCACTCCCCAAACCGCGAACGCCGAACCCGCCCGCGCCGACACGTCGCGCCCACGCGCGCGCGTCGACCCCGGCGACGCGGCCGCGAAACGCGACGCTCCGATCGAAGAAACGCGCCGCGCCGCACCCCCGAAACGCCGCCGCGTCGCCGCCCCGAACCACGACCCGGCCGACGCGAAAAGCCTCGGACGTCGGTCGACAACCCGCGTACGCAGAACGCGCCGCCGCCCGCGTCCGCGTCCTCGACGCACCCGCGAACGACCCCGACGCCCGCGCCAGCGCCCGACGACCGCCCGCCCGCGCCGACACCCCGCGCCGCCGCCCGCCCGCGACGCGCGCCCGCCACCGTACACCCCCTCGCCTGACCCCGGCCCGAATCCCGCGACGAAACGCGCCACCCCGGCGCTACGCCGCCGCCGCCCGCCCGCGCCCGAACGCCCGCGAACCTCGGACCTCGCCAGCACGCGCGAACCCCCGCGCGCCCCCCCCCGTGGCGAACCGCTGCCGCGCCGGAGCCACCCTCACGCCGCGACCAGCTTCCGCCCCGCCCCCCGCGCCACGCCGAAACCCATCAGGCCGAACGTCCCCGCCCGCGCGAACGACTCGCCCGCCCGCAACAACCGCCCCCGAACGCCCCCCAGAACTCGACCGCGCCGCGCAGCGCAGCCCGCGCGCTGCACGCCCAGCCGCGCGCCGCGTCGCGCGAAACGCATCGCCCCGCCGCGCCCCCGAACCGCGACCCGAAAACGAAGAACCGCCCGCGGCGACCCCCCTACCCGCGCCGCCCCGCACCGCACCCGCGCCCAGCGCGAACCGTGCCCGAACGACCCCCCCGCCGCCCGCCCACCGCCGCCCGCCCGAATCTCCGACCCCCCGAATGCCCGCGCCATCGCCCCCTCGCCCCCGCCAGGCGCCCGCCACGTCCCGCGCCGTCCGACGCCACGCCCACACCCCCGACGCGCGCGAACGTCGACGTCGTCCGTCCCGCCGGCGCGCCCACCGTCGCGACGTTCCCAACCACGAACCTGACCGCCCGAACGAACCGCGCGGGGACGCGTCCCACGCACGTCGCCCGAACGCCGAACGGCGTACGCGACCCCCCGCGCCCGCGCCGCGACGCCGCGCGCACGACCGCCGACGAACGACGCGATCCCCCCCCGCCCGCCACGCGCCCGCACGTACCCCACCGACCCCCCGCGCCGTACGTCGCGCGCCGCGCGCGACCGCCCCGCGATCCGCCGCGCGCCGCCCCGCGTCGTCGCCGACACCGCGAAGAACGAACTTACGCGCGCGCACACCCCGCGCCGAAACATCCGCGCCGCCGACGAACGGACAGAACGCTCCGAACCGCCCACGACACCCGCACCCGACGACCCGCCAGGCCGCGCCCCCGCTCGCGCGAACGAACGACCCTCGACCGCCGGCCGACACCCCGACCGCCCGACCCCCTTCGCTCCACGCCCGTACCGCCCCGCGCGCCGCCTCCGCGCGACGTCCCCGATACGTCGACGACCGAACGAACCGCGAGCGCGACCACCGCGCGCGCCGCGAAACGCGCGAACCCCCACCCGCCGCCGCGGCGACGTCCGAGCCCCACGCCCCCACGCCCGACCCCCCGACCACGCCGGTCCGAAACCGCCCCCACGCGAACCGCGACGCCGCTCGACCCCCCGACACGCAGCGACCGTCGAAACACCACGAATCGAACGACCGCGCGCGAACGCCCCCCGCGCGCCCCCGCTCGCACACGCGAACCGACCGATGCCCGCTCGCCGACTGCGTCCACGGAACCGCGCGCCGCGCGAACCGTCGGGCCCGAGCCGCCCCACGTCGCCTACCACGCCACGCCGCCGCCGCGCGTTCGCCGCTCTTCGCCCGCACGAAACCCGGCCCCCTCGCCCCCCCGCGACCGCGAGCCCCCGTCGCCGCCGCCCGCTCGCGCGCGCGACGAAACGCGCGGAACCGAACGCCGCGCACGATCAGCGACGCGAAACCGCAAACGACGCCCGTCGAAACCGACCGCTCCGAACGCGCGGAGACTGCGCCGAACACGAACGCGGCGATCGTCGCCCGACGCCGAAAAGCGCCCCGCCGCGCCCCGAACGCGCGCGACCACCCCCCCCGCGGCGCGCGCCGAAACCCCCCCCCGACACCGCGCGCCCCGCCGCGCCCGTCCCCCCCCGAACCCCGCCGTCCTTCGCCCGCCGAACCCCGCGCGCGGTCCCCGCCACGCCCGACCGCGACCGCCGCGAATCGCGAATACGGCCCCGCGCGCACCCGGCATGCCCCGCCTCGCGTACGCCGCGCCGACCGATCCGCGCGCCGCCCGGAGCCCGCGTCGCCGAGCCGCCCCCCCGCCCACGACCCGCCGTCCGCGACCCCGAACGACCCGCCGCCGACAGCCGCCCGCGCGCGGACCGCCGCGCGGCGCCGTACCCGTTTCCGACCCGCGGTCGCCCGTCGTCCGAAACCCCGCGCGCCGACGCGCGCGCACCCCAACCGCGCGCGCGCCCGCGGCGCGAACCCGCGGCGAACCGCGCCGCGCGCACACTCCGCGCGACCCGCCGCGAACGACCGCCGCCCGCCCCCCCCCCCCTAACCCCGAACGTCGAAACGAACGCCCGAACGCCCGCGCCGAAAAAAAAAACAAAAACTCGGCGCGCCGACCGCCCCCGCGAGCGACGCCCCACCGCCCGCGCGATAAAAAATAAAAAAACTCACCCGCCGCCGCGCGCGGCGCTCGCGCGAACTGGAACTCCGCCGAACCCTGACGCCCGCGCGACGCGCACGAACCCCGCGCCGCCACCTCACGCGAACGCACGATGACCCGCCCCGACAACCGCGCGATCGCGCCCCGCGACGCCACGCGAAACGTCCCCCACGACCCCGTCCGCCGAACACGTTCCGCCGATCACGGCGCGACGTCCCCCCGTCAATCCGACGAAACGCCCCAAACGCCCGACCGCCTCGTCCGTCGCCCGCCCGCCCGCCGCTCCTCGCCCGTCGACCCCGTACGCGCCGCGCCCGACACTCCCTCGCGCCTCGGAAACCGCGCCCGATCGGAATCGCCGCGCGCTGACGGCCCGCGTCGCCGAACCGCGACGCGACGCCGCGCCCGCGCGAAACCCCGAACGACGCACGCGACTCGCAACACTCAAACCAGCGCCGTCGCCGCCCGCCGACCCCGCCCCGAACGCCACCGCCGAACCACGCGCGCTCGACCGAACCGCGCCCCGTCCCGCGCCGAACGCCGACACGTCCGCCCCCGCCGCGAAACCAAACGCAACGCCGCACCGCCGTCCGACCTCGCAGCGAGTACGCGGCCGTCATCCCCGCGCCGACCAACGACCCGCCCGTACGACGCCGCGCGCCGCGCCCGCCTCGAACCCGACACCAGCCCGACCTGCGCCCTCGATCGCCGCTCGCCCCCCCGCGGCCCACGCCGCCGCCGCGACGCCGCCCGCGCCTCGAACGACCGAACGACGCCGACGAGGACGCCCGCACGCGCGCTCGCCGCCCGCTCCGCGACCCCGCGAACCCCTCCGCGTCCGCGCTCGCTCCGCCGCCGCCACCCCCGTCCGCCGCGGCGAACGCCCCGAACCTCGCGCTCCGAACCGCCGCGGCGCGAACCCGAGCGCCCGCCCGCGCGCTCGCGCGCGAACCGAACCGCTCGACGCTGCCCGTCGCAACCGGTCCCAGCGCCCCGAATCATCCGCGCCGAACCGACCCGCCGCCGCGAACCCCCGCGAACGCCCGCCGTCAGCGCGGAACTACGACACGCACTCGTCGCGAACCGCGCCGTCGACGACAACGCGCCCGTCGCGCGCCGCGGCAGCGCCGTCGCCGCCCCGCCGACCCGCCGCGCCCCCGCCGCCGCCCCCCGCGCGCCGCCCGATCGCAGCGACGGAGTCGCGCCGCGATACCGCCCCGCGCCGGCCCCGAACGCCTCGAACGCCGACGCCGGCTGCGTCCCGCGCCGAATCCGCATACCGACGCCCACTCCGACCGACGCTCGCGAACGCGACCCAACCGCCGACGCGCCGACGGACGCCCCGCGGAAAAAGCCTACCGGAGCCGACTTCCCGACCCCAGACCGCCGAACGGTCGCCCGCCGTCTCCGCCGCCGCGACCGCCCGACGACGCGACGACGCGACGCGCCCGCGATCGCATCCCACTGCCGCGCCGCTCGCGACGTCCCACGCAGCGCCGAAACCGCCAACGTCCCGCTACCCCCGCCGCCGCCCGATCCCGCCGAAAACCCGAACTCAGCGCGCGCGAATCTCGCCTCCGCCCGCGCGAACTTCGAGCGACGCCACCCGCGAACGAATCCCCGCCCGCGAACTCGCACGCTCGTCGACGCGAACCCCGACCCCCCGACAACCCGAGCCCCGTCACGCCGCGACGCCGCGGTACCCACCGAAAACGTCGTCCGCGCGGCCCCACAGGCGACGACGCAGACGACCGACCCTGAACGACGATCGTCGCCGCACGCCGTCGCCCCGCGGCCGAACCCCCCGCGCCGACGACCCGAAACCCGCCGCGAACCAACGCCGACCCCAGCGCCACCGAACTCGACTGCCCGCCACGACGCCCCACCCTCCCGACCCCCCCTCCCCGCGAACGAAACCGCACTCGCGTCGCGCGACGACCGCTGCACGTCGCCGCGCGCCCGAACGCGAACGCGCGGCCGCTCGCGCGCGCCGCGCGCGACCGCGACGCGACCCAGCCCGCGCGCGCCCGCGTCGCCCTGCCGCCGCGCCCGCCCGACCGCGAACGAACGACGCGCGCGCCACGCGCGAACGCGCCGCGATCGAAATCCACCGCCGCGCCGACCGACGACCGTGCGCCCGCGCCCCGCCCCGCCGAGCCGCGCGACCGCACCGCACGCGAACCGCAACGCGCCCGCCCCGCGAACCCCCGCGGAAACGCGCCCCCCCCGACCCGCCCCGAACAGCGCCCCGAACGCCCGCGAACGCATAGGCGTCCGCCGCGCTACCGACGCCAACCGCGCCGACCCGCGACCAGACAGCCGACCGCGAACGCCGCCCCCGCTAACCCGCGCCGCGAACGAACGCCGCCGAACTGCGTCAGCCGGCCCGCGCCGAACCCGACTGCCGCCTCCGACCCGCGCGCGCCCCCCGCCCCCGACCTGAACGTCCCCCCATCCCCGAACCGCCACGCGGCGTCCGAACCGTCCCGTCGCGCGCGCCCCCGCCGAACTACCCACCCCCCCCGCCCCCATCCGCCCGCCCGAACCGACCGCGCCGGCCCCGACCGCCGCCGAACACGCCGAACCGCGCGAACCGAACCACGCGAACGCCCGCCGCCCGCGCCGCCTACACGAACACGACGCGATCGAACCGACGCGCGACGACCCGCCGGCCGACCGGCGAACCGCGCCCCCTCCGCCGACGAATCGCCCCGCGTGTACCCGCCACCCCAGCCCCGCGGCATCGACGACCGCGCGTCGCCCGACGCGCGAACTCGCCGACCGACCCCGCAACCGCCAACGGCGACCGACGCCGCGGCGCCCGCCCGCGCACCGACTCCAGCGCTCCGCGGAAAAAACTAAAAAATCTAAAAAAACGCCCCCGCCCCCCGAACGCCGCGCGCGACCCCGGGGGGCGCCGCGGAACTCCACTCTGACCGCGAACGCCCCTCGACGAACTGGCAACCGCGCCGTCGCCCGCGCCGACCGCACCGAACCGAACCGCCGCGAACGCGACGCCCCCCCGCGCCCCACGGCGACGACAACCCGAAAACCGTACTCCCCCCGCCCCCCCGACGCCGACCGCCCCACCGAACCCCACCGTATCGTCCGACGCCGCCGACCACGCGCACGTCGCCCGAACGAACTCCGCCGCCGACCCTCGCCGAAACGCCGCGAACGCCGAACCGGCGAACCAGACGCACCACGGCGCGAAATCGACCCGCGCGCCGAACCCCGCGCGCGTCCCCTCGACCGCCGAAACCGAAACGACCGCGCCGAACGCGCGACCGAACGCAGCACAGACTCGCCTGCCCGCCCGCCGTCGACCCGACCCGGCGCGACCGCGCCCGCCCGAGCGCCCTCGTCCCCCCCGCCGCGCGTCCGACGCGCGCGTCCCTGCGACCCGCCCGCCGATCACGCGACGAAAACACGCGAACACGCGCTCCGCGACGCCCCGACGTCGGCTCGCACACTCGCGCCCGCCGTTCGAATCACCGCGCCGCCCGACAACCGCCCATCGAACGCGAACGCCCCGAACCGACGATACCCCGCGCCCGCCGACCGCCGACCCGAACGCGCCAAACCCGCTCGCGCGCGCCAGAATCCGTTACGCCCGCGCCATCGACGGGGGGGGGGGCGGAAACTTCCCACCCGCCCCCCCCCCCACCCCGACGCCGCGCGACCCACGAACCACCGCGCCTGACGACGACCCACCCGCCCGAACCGTACGCCACCGAACGCCCTCACCCCCCCCGCGACCCGCCCCCCGTCTACCAGACACCGCGAAACGCGCCCCGAAAACCGACGCGCCGACCCGAACCCGACCGCTCGCCGCGCCGACTTCTCCGCGCCCGCGCCGACCACGTCCACGTCCGCTACCCCGTCCCCGACGCCGAACCCGCCCCGAACGCGCGCCGCGCCCAGGTTTCGACCGGGCCGCGGCCGAACCCGAACTCGCTCGAAGCGCCGAACCCTCGTCCCCGCCGCCGAACCCGCCAACCCGACCCTGAACCCGTCTCGTACCCCGCCGTCCCGTCCCCCGAAACCCGCGCCCCGCGCCTGCCGCGCGCCCGCCGCGCCCCCGCGCCCGCGCCGCCGCGCGCCCCCCCCCCGCGAACCCGAACGCCCCCGCCCGACGACCCCGCTCGACGACGAACGGGCCCCCGTCCCGCCCCGAACTGCGTCCCCGAGTACCAGCGCCCGACGCGACTCGAACCACCTGCGCCGACCGCGACCGCGCGAACTACGCGAACTCGCCCGCCCGCGCCGCCGCCTCCGCGCCGAACCGATCCCGACGCGCCCCGCGCCCGAACGCCGTCGCGCCCGCGCCCCCCGCGACCCGCCGCTCCCGCGTCCCCGCCGCCCCAGCCAAGCGCGCCGTAGCGCGACGGCCCGCCCCGGAACTCCGAACACGCTGCGCGCCGAAACCGAACGACGACGGCGCCGACCGCCGCCCCGCCGAACGACGCGCCGCCGACCGAAACGGCCACCTCTCCCCGCCACGCGCTCCGTCCCACTCGCGAACGCCCCCTCTCCGCCCGCGCTACCGCGAACTGAACGCCCCCGCGCGCGCCGCGACGACCGTCCCGCGCGGCGCCGCGAAACGCAGGGACCCGACACGCCCCGCGAAGTACGCGGCGTCGCGCTCTCCGCGCGCGATCCCGCCGCCCCGCGCGCCCCCGCCCGACCGCGACGCACCACGCCCGCGCGATGCACGACTGCCGCCCCGCCGACCGCCGCGCCCCGCCACGCGCCAGCCGCCCCGCCCACCCGCCCCCGTCGCCCGCTCGTCGCCCCGCCGCCGCCCCCCCGCGACCGCTACCGCGCGTCCCGCGCGACGCGCCGCCGACCGAACCCCGCTCGCACGCGCGTAAACACGCGCGCCACGCCGCCCAAGACGGCGCGCGCGCCCGGAACGCGAACGACGCGCCGCCCGCGACGAACCCCCGCCCACCACCCACCCGACCCGCCCGAGCCCCCGCGCGGGCGGCCGCCCGCACGCCACGACCGGCGACCGCCGCCGAACCGACGCCGAACGACCGCCCGCGCCGACACCCCGGCGTAACAACGCTCCCCGAACCCCCACACAATACGCCTCCGCCGTCCCCGCGCAGACACGCGCTCCCCCCCCGCCCCGCCGTCCGATCCGTACCACGCCCGCGCGGCGTCGCCGACCCCCCGAACGACCCCCCCCCGACCCGCCCGCGCCGAACACCTGAAACGCCAGTCTCGCCACGCTCCGGCGACATCCGCGCGCGCGTACGCCACGAATCGCCCGCCCACCGGCGCTCGTACCCGACCGCGACGCGAACGCGCCCCCCGAACTGGACCGCGAAACGCCCCGACACCCAGCACCCTGTCCGCCGCCACGCGCACCGCCCGCCGACGCCCGCGCCGAACCGCGCCGTGCCCGCGCGCGAACCCCGTCGTCCCGGCCGCGCGAAAGCGAACCCCCGCGAACCGACGGCGCCACGCGCGCCCGGCCGCCCGCGCACGAACGCCCAGACGCTCGAATACCGAACCGCGCGCCGACCTCGACGCGCGAACGCGCCCCGCAACGCGCCTCGCCGACCCCCCCCACCCCCCGAACCCGCGACGACGTCGACCGCGACGCAAACCACCGCGACCGAAACCACCGCCTGCCCCCGCGCGCCGACGCCGCTGCCGCGAACCCGCGACCCCGCGCCGCGCGCCGAAACCGCCCCCCACCGCGCGACGCGCGTCCCGCGACCGCCTCACGCTCGCGCGCCTTCGAAACACGCCCCGCGCCCGCGACGCCGACGAAGGCCACCCCCCCCCCCACCGCCTCACCCCCCCCGCTCACGCGACGACGCCCGCCGCCCCCGCGACCGGCGACGCCGCGAGCCGACGAACACCGAAACCCGCCTCGCGCCCGCGACTAAACGCGGCCGCGGCGACCCGCGCAGAACGCCGCCGCTACCACTCGCCACGCCGGACCGGACGTCCCCGCGACCCGCGCAACCAACTGCATCCGCCCGCCCGCCCCCGCCGCGCCCCCGCCGCGAACCGTCCTGACCGCCCCGAAAAGGACCGACGCGCGAACCGCCGACCCGTCGACAGCGAACCCACCCGCCACGACCCGTACGCACGCGCCGCGACCCGCGCGACGCCGCCGCCCCTCCGAACCGAGCCCCGCGAAACGCGTCCGACCCCCCGCCCGAACCGCACTACCTCACGACCCGCGCGCCCGCGAACCGCGAACGTTCGCGCCGCGACGGCCGAACGCGCCCCGGCAGACGATCACGCGACCCTGCCCGCCGGCGCACCCCGCCCGATCCCCGCCCGCGAGCGAACCCCCGCACGCCGACGCCGCACCGCCGCCGACGCCTGAACGCGAATCCTCCGTCGCCCGCCGCCGCGCACCCCCGCCGAAAGCTCGCGCGGACCCGACGAACCGAAACCCACCCACCACACAAAGCGCGAAACGCCCCACACCACCGCACTCACGTACACGCCCGCCGTCCCAGCACGCTGCGCACGCGCGTGCCGATCCCCGCGACCGCCCACCAGCCCGGACGCGACGCCCGCGCCGCCGCGACCCCGACCGGCCCGACCCGCGACCGCCGAACCCACGCGACGCACCGACGCGCGCCGGCGCGAACGCGCGCCCCGCGCCCCGCTCCTCCCCCCTCGCGTCCCGAAAACCGCCCGCGCGCGCCGCCCCTCGAAACCCGCGGAACCGCGCAGCGCGCCCGACGCAGACGCGCGCGCCCGCCCGACCGACGCGACACGCCTTCGCCGCGCCCCCCCCGAACCGATCCCCGCGCTCGCGCGCCCCCCGGCCCGCCCGCGCGCCGCGCGCGCGAACGCCCGGCGCGCGCGCCCGAAGCCGCGCAGCCGCGTCTACACCCGCGCCCGCGACCCGCTGCCGCGACAACCGACGCCACGCGCCGCGCGCTCGAACCCCCTACCGCCCGAAACCGATCGCGACGCCTCGATCCACCCCCGTCCTCGCCCCCCGCGCCGCGCGCCGCCCGGCCGCCCGCGCGCCGCCGCCGCCCCCTCGCCTCGGCAACCCCGCACGACACGACCACCACCCCCACGCCGCCCCGCCTCGCGCGTCGCCGAACACGCGAACAACGCCGCAACGCGGCCCCGGCGCGAACCGCCCCCGCGCGCCCGTCCCTCCCCCGTCCCCCGCGGCCGCCCTCCCGAAACCGCTCGCGCACGAACCGAACGCGCGACGCTCACCACGAACGGCCCACGACACGCGCGCGCGAACGACGACGAACGACGCCCTCGACCCGACCGCGACGATACGCGCGACCGCCGGCTCGCCGCCGCGTCCCCCGAACGCGAACGCCGCCGCTCGAACTCCCACACACCCCCGTCACCACCGCCCGCGCGAACGCGCGCCGCGCACCCCACGCCCGACCGGATACCTCCGAAAAGCCCCGCGCGAGCGACCGCCGCCCCCGCCCGCGCCACCCACGCCGCGACCCGCCGCCACCGCGCGCGCGTCCCCGTCGCGCGATCCCCGCGCCCCCGAATCGCCACTCCTCGCCCCGAACCGCAGTCCACGCGCCCGACGCCGCCGCCCCCGCCGCGCAGCCGCCCCCGCCCCCCGCGTCCCCGCGCGAATCGCCGAAAGACCGACCCTCGCCGCGCCGAACCGCACGAACGACGTCACCGAACGCGCCTCGAACGCGAACCGCCGCCGACCGCACGCCCGCGCGACGGCGCGCCCCGCGCACGCCGCCGTCTCCCGACGCCGAGAACGACCGAATCGCTCCCGACGCCCCCCGACCGCGCCTCCCGACCGCTCCCCCCGCGCGCGGCGCGACCGAACCGCCCTCTCGCGCCCGCCCCTCCGCCGCGCGCGCGCACCCCCCGACCCCGATCGTACTCTGCGACGCATCGAAACCGCGGCCGAAACCCCCCCGCGCCCCACCCCGCTCGACGTCAGAACGCACCGCCCGCCACGCCGCCCGCACGCAGCGCCCGTCCGCGCCGACCGTCACCTCCCCGCGCCCCACGCCGCTACCTCGACACTCGAACCGAACGGCGTCGCCCGCACTGCGCCGCGGCGCCCGAATCGCCACGAGCCCACGTCCCGCGAACCCCCGCCGCCGACCGCCTAGCCACGCCGACGCGCCCACCCCCCACGCCGAACCGATTAGCCATCGCCCCAACGCCCCCGCCAACGCCGCGTCCGCCCCCGTCCCGCGTCGCGCGTGACCCGCACCCCGCCGCCGACGTCCCGCTCCCGCGCCCGCGCGCCCGACGCGCCGCGCCTCGCCGACCCCCGAACGACCGCGCGAACGAAACCCCCCCCCCCACGCCCGACCGCGCCCGCCCAGCGACTCCGACCGCGACGCGAACGCGCCCCCGAACGACGCGCCGCCGCACGCCCCCCGCCACCCGCACCGCCCACGAAACAGAAGCCGTCGCGCCCCGACCGAAACCACGCGAACGACCGCGACGCCGCCGCCTCCGCGCCGCCCGCGGGGCGTCCGACAGTTTCGCGACGAACCGCCAGCGCCGCTCCCCCACCACGAACCCGCCCCGCGCGGCCATACCGCGCCCCGACGCGACGCCACGCGCCTCGACGACGCGTCCCCCGCACGCGACGCGAACGCCCGCCCCACGCGAAACCCGACGCCCAGCGCCCGGTCCCGCCGAACGGATACCCGAACCGCACGAACGGTCCCCGCCCGCGACCCGACGATTCGCTCGAACGCGCCGCGCCCCCCATACGCCCGAACCCGCCACGCCGAACCGGCCTCCGCGCGCGAACGCCGTCGCGCCGCCGCCCGCGCGTCCGCGACCCGAATCGATCGAACCGCCCGGCCCCGACGAACGCCCGCCCGAATACCGCGAACGCCGGCCGCTGACCGCGACCCGCGACGCCGCGCGAACGCGCACGTCCGCCTGCCCCCCCCGAACGCACCGCCGAACCGCGCCGCCCGCCGAAAAGCGCCCACGAACCGCGCGCGACCACGAACCGGGACCGACGCGCCGCCACGCCCCCCGAAATCGCGACCTTCTGACGAAACCGCTCGCCGTAACGCGCCCCGCGAACGACGCGCCCGCGCGAACACTGAACGCCGACCCCGCCCGAACCAGCCCGAACCCGCGCGCGCGTCGACGCGCGTCCGCCGCGACCCGACGCTCGCGCCGACGCCGATTCCCCGCCGTCCGCGCGGACCGCCCGACGACGCCCGCGCCGACACGACCGACCCCCGACGCTCCCCCCCCGCGCCGCACAACGACGACCCCCACGGTCGCGCCGCCCGTCGAACCGAGCGATCCGCCGCCGCCCGGAACCCGCACCGCGGCGCGACCGCCGACGTCGACCCCCCCGCCGGCGTCGCGATCCCACGCCCGCCCGCCGCCCCGAGCCGCCCCCCTCCGCAGCCGAACGAAACTGACGACCACGACAGAACCGCAGCGCCCACCACTGCCCGAACGAACTACCAGCCCGACGCCGACACGCCCGCCGACTCGCCGCCGCACGCGCCGTCTCCACGCGCCGCCTCGAACGCGAACGACACGCCCGCGAACGCGTCGACAGCGCAGAAACCGCCGCGGCGCGACCCCCGCTCGCGCCCCCGCCGACGTCGCCCGCACGCCCCGCCCGCGCGCGCCCGCACCGCGCTCCGCGACGCCTTCGCGCAGCCCCCCGAAACGCTGCCCGGTCCCGCGCGCCGACCCAGACAACGACACGACGACGCCCCACACCGCCGACGCAACGTTCCCGCGCCGAGCGCGACGCCCCTCACCCACGCGCCCGCGCGAACCGCCGCGACCGCGCGAATCCCCGACCCGCGAGCCTCGCGCGCCCCCGACGTCGCAGAACGTACGACGTCCGCCACACTGAACCGCCCGCATCCCGCGCCGCGACCCACCGCAACGACGCGACACGTACCCCGATACACCCCACGACCCGAAATCGCCGCGAACGCGACCCGACCGACGACGATCGCGACGCCGCCCGCGCGCCGCCGCGCGCACGCGCCGCCCGACGCCGGCACGCCGCGAACGACGACACCCTCCGCCCGCCCCCCCCGCGCCCCCAGCGAAGCCCCCCGCGCGGCCCCCGGCACGCCGCGCCGCCCGCCGCGACCCCGGCCACGCCGCGGACCCGAACAGCGCCCGCCCGCCCGCCGCGACCGCGCACGTCGAATCCGCCGCACGACCGACCGCCCGATCGAACGACCGCCCGCCGTCACCGACCGCCCACGACGGCGCCACCGTGAACGCGAACCGCGCCCGACCGCGCCCGCCGACGCCCGCGCCGCGCGCGCCCCCGCACCGCGATCGACAACCGCGCCGCACGCGAACCGCCACCGTCGACCCCCGCGCGAACCGAAACAAACACCACGCGACCGTCCGACGTCCGCGCCGCCCCGCCCTCCCTTCGAACCGCCGGCGAACCCCCCCGACACCCGCGGACGATCCCGCACACCGCGCACCGCCCGCCCCGAACCGCCGCACATGCGCCCGCGACGCCCGCCGCAACCCCACCCCCGGCGGCGACGCAGAACCCGTCGAACCGCGCTGCGCCCCCCCCCCGCCGCCGCCACGCGCCCCGCCCGCGAATCGCTCGGCCACGTTCCGATCCGACGAAACCGCCCCGCACCGCCGCCGACCGCGCCCGTACGCCGAAACGAACCCGACCGCGACCGCGAGCCGCCCGCCCGCAGAACGCGACGCGAACGATAACCCGCGGCGAAAACCCCGACGCTCGCCTATCCACGCGCCCCCCCGACCGCGTCGCGCGCGAGCCCCCCCCCCGCCGCCAGCGCCGCCGACGCCGCGCGCGGCCCGCCGAACTCCCCGCCGCCGGTTTTACATTACCATGTGCATAATATGCCTTAAAATAGTTTTATAACATTTATTCATGACTTACAACAATGCCTGTTTCAAAAGAAATCTTGTTTTCGTATTATACCATTATGCCTAAAATTGAGAGAATAATACTCGCCACTAAAACAATTAATTCAATAGAATTTAGATTTCCCCGCTGCTAATTCAATCTCATTAAAGCAACACGATTTTCTTATCCGCCTGTACTTCCTGCCGAAATAAGGAATTTTGAAATTTCTGATTCTGAGGACTATTTTTACTAAAAAAAGTATGACTTGCACATGAATTAGACATTAGAAAAATAAATCACCCAATACATTTACCCTGATTTTTATTTCTTCCTTTGCAAATAAATTTAGTCTTAAATCTTCTCTACATTTTTTTTAAATCTGTGAATTTCAATAAAAAATATCTGAATAAGAATTAATCAAAGTTAAAAAAATTTTAAACAATAGTTTAATTAAAAGTATTTTCTTTTAGATAGAATTGACTTAACCCTAATAGCAAACAAATATTTCATTTAAAAATCAGTAGATCTTAAATGTAAAAGAATAGTGCTCCGTGCATCCGTGAATGCAATTAATAGCTATTTAAGTTTGTACCTTTATTACTGTCAATAAGGGTATATTTCAATCAAGCGGGATAACTTTGACTAACTTTATATTTTTACAGTACAGTAAACTTCAAAATTCTTCTTCATTATTTTACAAGAGAAACTTTCTTTTTCCCCTTCTAGCTCTGCTCTTACTAATTTTTAAGAAACAAATCGTTCAAGATTTTCGCCTCAAAATTATAATATTTTTCCGAAATAATGTCGGAAAATTGACGCCCCTCTTGCAGTTGCGCCCATGGAGAGAACCACTCCCAATACCTCCACAGATACCCTACAGACTACAGCTGATAATGGGTCTTTTGAAATTGCAGTACAGAGCAACAGCCCACGAGAGGTAGACTTACGTAATTTTATTGAGGCTCAACGTTTTTCAGAGTAACCACACCACATCAGGTAAGAACGGTTTTCTATTAGTTGAGCTGGCTTTGGCAGGAAACAGGTTGCAAAGATGCGACAAAAACTAAACGTCGTATAGTTATTTTCTTCTTCTTTTTTCAAATCCCCGGGATCTAGCATAGATAGATCAAGTCCAACAAATCTTTCACCTTCAAAAAGTCGATGACAAGACCTGCTCTATCCCTTAAGTCTTCAGTGGATAGACCCATGCAGGATAGAATGCGGTCTGGAGAAGCCTGCGCAGTGATACAATTTTTACACGGGGCATAGTCTTTTACTACACTGGAATACCTGAGGGACTTGATGTATCCACTGCGGAGTATAGTTATTTTATGCCAAGGGACCTCGCCGTTTCTGTCCTACCACCTCCGATTTGAACGAAAATTTAAACATATGCAAACATGTCTTTGAAACTAACCCACACAAATTTTCAGCTTCCAAGACCCACATTTAGAGGAGTGCACCTACCGACTGCCGTAGAATGACTTCCAGGGTGTTTTCGTAAGCCGGCAGTCGGAATCAGTGTCCAAATTTATTCAAGACACCAAAACATTACATACAATAAAAATAGTACAAGACAAATAACAGGGTACAATACGAAAACAGCAAGACAAAGGACATACAAAGACACAGAGATATAAGAAGATAACAATACGAAACAAAGACAATAATAAAAAATAAATAAATAAAAAATAAAGGCAAATTCACTAAGTGAATGAAAATGTGTGCGCAAAAATAGTATGGGCTAAGATCACGTGTTGGACGGAAGATTGTATAAAAGGGGGAGGCGAGAGAAATTTAATCAGAAGATGTCATGCATGACAAAAGAAAGAGTGATTAAGGGTGAATTTTAGTTTAGGTCGGGGAAGAGCAGGGACATGTTGGCTTCAAGAAAGTTTAATAGATTTAACATGCATCTGTGAGCTTTAAGGTCAATATGGGAGAGGACTTTCCAGTTGTCTCTCATGTTTTGATTACTATACTTCGCAGCAGTTTAACTTGGCAGTGACGTCACTACGGGCGGAGCCAACAGCGTGACGTTAGCCTATGAAAAACGAGCTAGATAAAACGTGACAGCCTACTTGGCGAATTAGAGGAGACCGCTGACTGCTTGTGAGCTCTTATTGGCTCCGCCCATAGTGACGTCACTGCCAAGTTAAACTGCTGCAAAGTATATAGGGGAAGTGGTGGGCTCTGGTGTGTGGGGGTAGTGTTTTAAATCTCCAAAATCACCACAGATGCAGTTTGGAGGAGGGAGTGACTTATGTCCACATTTAGAGGAGCTGGGATCAATTTGAAAAGATATCCAAAATGGCGGATAAGCTTCTGAGACGAATTGCTATGTTTAGGCTACACTGCCATTGGCGGCCATTTTGAAGCTCGCAACTTTCCATTCTTTTGGGAGTGTATCCTAGATGCTCATGATTTGTCTTGGAGACTGAGAGTTGCATAGGTTAGTTTCAAAGGCACGTCTGCACCTCTCTTAACCCATTAATGCCAGCTGGTACAAAAATATGCCAACACGGAAAAGAAGTATAGCTTGTTCTTACATGGCTCTATCAGTCTAACAGTTGTGCATTTCACATGGTAAACACTCACAGAAATGAAAATATATACTAGTTTCGCACCCTTGTCGCAAACGTGTGAGATAATAGGCTTAAAACTTGAATGAATGTCTTATTGCTTTTTTCGAAGTCGGCATTAATGGGTTAAATTTCCACCAAATTGGGGATGGTTGACATTAAATGACTACATGATTTTTTACTTTTTTTTTCATTTTATTTTATTTATTTATTTATTTATTTATTTATTTTTTTTGAAGCAATGTGATGCACCTTTGCAACCTGTTTACTGCCAAAGCCAGCGCGACTCAGCTTAAATAACGGTGAACCGTTCTTGGACTTTTTAAAGTAACGCAAGTCTAGCGCTTATGGGCTCTTGGATGTAAGTGTCGCAATGTAATTTTCATTCACGGAAGATTTTTCAAGCATCGTGATACACTTCTCAGTTTTTTTCCCTCGATTTGCCCGTGTTATTATTTGCAGTGCCTTCTGTTGGAATTTCCTTGGGCAAAAAAGTGGAATTTAAGGAGAGCAAACCTTTTAAATAAAAGTTTCAAGCAAACAATACTTTCTCCTCACCTGCTTATCTATTATACATTTTTAAAAACAACCAAACTATTTTAAGACACCCGGTATGTAGTTAAAAAAAATTTTTTAAAAATGCAAATGAAAATATACCCAGAAGTCTCATTGTCAATAGAGTATTTAGTTCATCAAAGACATATTATTACTGAAATGTTTTACTTTAATGCAAATTTTAGGTTCTTCAAAAGGCTAAAGCTAAAAGGTAAATATTATGCAACGAAGATCAAAAAGGTGTAGCAAAGAATTAATTCATTTCAAACAATCTTTTTTTAAATAGACAATTTTCTACCAAGACATATTATTTTCGAAAATACATATGTTTTCAGTTTTGATTAAATGGCATTATAATCAAAATTTCTGCGTCGTTAGTAGTGTTCCTAATGTCTATTTTAAAGATCAATGCAATTAGTGTAATTATAATCTGGCAAATAATTAATCTTCTTATTTAATATTTTTATTAAGTATGAAACGGCGAAAGATATACTGTTCCTTGCGCTTCAATGATTCTTCAGAAATAAAATTGAACGAAATAAAAAATGCACTTCAAGAGGATTAAAACCTCATCCATGTAAAGTACAAAAGAAGTATTTAATGCGCTTAGTGCATTATACATTAAAACTGAAGTGTTATAAGTATTATTAATAAAGGGATTAAAATATCTCTAAGAGCAGTTGATAGAATTAAATTCTTAGCTATTACAATGAAATCAGTACTTGCATAAATAGTTTATTTATTTACTTATATTTGAGGTTAGTTTGAAAACAGAAACTATAAAACTTCTTCCTAAATCTCATCGAGAAAGCATCTTGCTTTATAAATATATAGTCTTGCATTATAAATCAAACAACTATAAATGTTTGATGAAAATACATGAGAAACATCTGCATGTCAAAATTATTTTTATGATATTAGAAAAGTAGAAAAATAAAATGACAAAATACGTTTAAATAATTCACAAAAAAATTTGGTTTATTGAATATTTTATGAAGCTTTTTATTTTATTTATTTATTTTATTTTTTTTAACGTAAAATCGGAGTTTCCCTTGAATTAATTTGAAATGTTTACTGTTTCACTATGTCATACTTGTTCAAATGATTTTTTAAAAAAAATTATTTTGTTCCAAAAATTAATATTTTTTTAATCCATCCATAGGATTTAAAATTTCAATACTAGATGGTAAAAGGCTCTTGATAACAAGAATGGTTTCATTCATTATTAATAATTACATCATTGATTAAAAATACAAACTTTTAAACAATTGATTTGTTTGGAGAAAAAAAACGAAATTTCTCTTTCCGGTCCCCCAAATATATAATCAGCACATTTCCTTAAACATGTGTACGAGTGCAACATAGCTATTTCAGAAACGTCACATTCTTTCAACTACAATAGATAAGCTTGTGTGACATCACAGTTTTACTAGACATAAAACACAACAATATACTTGCTGTTCACAATCAAAATGAACCTTTTTTAAGTTGATATCCATTTACAAAATCACACATTAAAAAGAAAACGAATGTTAGGCACTTGAAAAATAATTCGGAAAAATGCTGATTTTCTCCACTGCTTGTGTCTTTAACCCAAATTGATTCCTTTTTCTTGCTACGTTGCTATGGGAACAAGCTATTTGAAATGTTGATTCTGGGTTTTTAACATATTACGTAGAATGAAATTCGCAATTGAACAAGATTACATATGAGACATCTGATACTAAAAACACTCAAGTTTAAATTCCTTACTTAAGTTTTTAAGTATAATAAGCATTAAAATGAACTTGTTGACTTAGAAAAAGGAATAACTGGCTTAAAGTAAAATCGCCTTTTCTTGAAAGAAAAATACTTTCGTAGAGGGATTTTCAGTCAAGTTGCAGATAAATGAAACGTCAATTTTTAGTTTTTTATACATATTGTTACAAATCTTGTAAATAGTTGTTGTTTTTCCTGCCTTGCACCATTTCACTAGTTTTGGTTTTATCTGGCGACATGTTGCAAAAGTATCTGAAGATATCACTTTTACCATTGGTATACCGACCCCGTAACATTTTGTAGTTTTTGCACTTACCCTACATTTAATAAGCATGAAGACATTTTCGCTCGGAGTTGTAATATCGTGGGTTTTTCTTTTTATCACTAGAATTTTCTTGAATGGATTATTTAAGTTTGTGAATGAATCGAACACTCCGGATTTTGCTAGAATGTTGTAGAAATTTCCTTCCGAGTATAAATAGCTGTCCAACTGCTTTGAACACAGTTTTTTTTTCAGATTTGATTTCTGGAGACTCGTTTTATTCGCTTGAGCGAATGTTTGTTTTGCTTTTGTAATTTCTTAATTACTGTTCACGTTAGATACGTGGTGCTGAGTTACTGTTGAGAGTACAGTGTACTGTTTGCTACCTAATTGCTGGATGATTAGCAATTGTTTCATACTCCTATTGTAAATAAGTGTACATAATTGTAAATAAATTTATAGTTATTTCCTTAAGATTGGAATGGTCATTAAAGAAAGTTGAAGGTGCTACGGACTCGTTACAATATACTTAGAGAACTAACCGCGTTTGAACAAGAAAACAAAAAAATGTACGTTGAAAAAGGTTAAAAATCAAATTGAAGGATGCTGCACACTAAAGTGCACTATTAACAAGAAGCACAAATTCCTTTAAGTTGAAAAATTAACAGTGCTGTATTTTGTCTTTAAACGAATGTGAATTTCACTTATTCAAAATTCAATAAATCTCTAACTTTACAGGTTTCAATTTAATTACGTTCTCACATCAGCCGTATTTTCCCCGAAACCAAATCAAACATTCGTCTGTTGAAATAGCTAATTGCAGCTGGTTTACGCTAAGATAAACGAGGTTCAATCAGATTATAGCCAAATCTTTATTCGCATGTAAATATTGATCCAGACGTGCAACAGTTCTCTGCCAAAGAAAATAAAAATGAGATCTTTCCGGCTGAGTGATTGAGAAACATAAAAGTCGGCGTTTTGAACTAGATTGGTGCATTCAAATGTAATTAACATCAATAGCTCTTTCTTTTTGTTTCATAAAGAAAGCGAAATAAGCGACTTTTGTGGTACTCTCTTAGATAATTTTCCACAACTTCTTTTCAGAAAAAAAAAAATTCATCAGCTTCTTTTTAATGCCATTATTTATCGTATATTGAGTTATCTTTTTGAGTTAAGATTTATATTAAGGTTATCTTTTCTTTTCGAATGCTTGCAGTGAACGGAGTTTTTAAAGTGTCTTTTAAAAACTCCGATTGCACAAAAGAAGAAAGTGATTCGGATGTTGTAAGAAGCCTTGTACTTCACACACTCCAGGGTCCCACGTACATACCACAACTTGTGGTTTAACCGGGATAGGTCCCTGAAGAGCGCTCTGTTGTTTTTGAACCAGAACCAAGGGTCGAGCAAACCCTTGGCCCAGCACCCCCAGAGGTATCGTTTCACTTGGAGGACTTTGTGACCACGACATTTTTAACGTCTCCCAGCCACCATTAATCAAGGTGGTGGATCTTTGATCGGTTAGGATCGAGCCCAGGTCCCTCCAGTCACAAGTCCGACGCTTTACCGATCGGGCTACCTCGGCCCAGGAGCCTTGTACTACTAACCGTTAAAAATCACAAGAGCTGGACATCAAACACATACATACATACATACATACAAGCATACATTGAAGATTCCACGAAAATGCTGCCATCTTGTCCCGCACGTGATACTCATATATTTCATTGAATAGGAGTCATTTTTAAAGGCAATGAACAAAATCGTTTGCCTAAAAAATCCTACACCAATTTGTGATTTCTTAACCAACAAAATTTCGTTTTTTACCCTTTAATGAGCGTCACGTGCGGGACAAGATGGCGGTTTTTTTCCCCATGAAATGGCCTACATACACACAATACGAACGTACAAACCAGGATATATTCGTATACCGGAACTCCAAAGGAAAAAATTAAGACCTGAGTCGTGACAGATTTTACGCAAAAGTTTCCCAAAAAACTCATCAAAATTGACTCTCTAAAATCAAATGCTTTCTGCTTAATCATACATTAGTACATAGGGTCAGTAGGGGTAATTATGAACAAATTTTTACACTTTCACACGCTGCTTGCTCCCTGAAGCACCATGTCCTATTTAAAAATCTGGACACCCATCAGAAACAACTATTAACTCCTCTGTTCCACTGCGCGACCGTTTTTTTATTTTTTTGGCTGATGGATGTTTTTAAAAATCCTTGTTCTTAATTACCCCGATTGTTCATAATTACCCCACAGTACATGGGGTAAATATGAACATGCTTTTCTCCCTGGCTTACCCTAGCTTTTCAAAGAACTCCTTGACTTCATCATAAAATTTATATACCACGAAGGGATATATAGCTTTCTTTCTAGATTTTCGTAAGAGTTCTGTTTTTTTATAAAAATAGTCCAATAACCCTTCATGAAACTAATGTGCCAGTCATCACCTGGGTTTCCATCTTTGAATCAGACGTGTAACCCATTAGCGAAAGCAAAGACTTGAATAATGCTCTTTAACTCTTCCTTGCCACAAGGAAACCCCATTACGAGAACTAGCAATTAGATATTTTGCTCCTGTAAGTTAGCTTCACATCAGTTGGTATCATTCACAGCCCTTCATTAGTCTTTCGCGTATTGAGGAGATGGCTTCTTCTTCACATAAGTGCGAGGCATTTGGACGTTCAAACGTACAGACAAATTTATATAAATCATTACAAAAACGTCGACTCAGTTAAATGGTCAAAATAACTTTTGGATCATAAAATTTGACTTGAAGTGGAAAAAACTACTTTTAAAAAATGTTCATAATTACCCCTACTTAGTAAAACACAGGGTAATAATGAACACCTTCCTGCAGAGTGCTAAAAATAAAAGACAGCGAACTCCAGTTGATTCCTGTTAAAGGCTTAATAACAGAAGCCAAATATAATGAAAACAATAACTTACTACAATTTTATCAGTCCGAACAGCATGGAAATTGAAGACTGAAAAACTGCTTGGCAACTTTTGTGAGAAGGATTAGGATAACTAGGGAAATGACGGGTACAGTGTTGCCACATAAGTGAAAAACGATCCCTAACCGAATAATGAGGATCTGAACTTTCAGTTGTTACTGCTATTTCGGGATTAGTAAAACACAGGGCTTCCTTCATTGCTTATAGAAGCGCTCATGTTTGTTCTGAATCACCCCATTTTCCCAATTACCCCGCTTGACCCTACACATGTTCGAGTTAAAGTGAACAATGTGGTAACATTATATGTTGGAACACGACCTATAAAATATATCTATAATAAAAGTCTTATACCTAACATCAGTAGAGAAATAGAGTATCGAGTTGTGATAAATATCAACTGAGCTCACTGTGGCGCACATTGTTAAAACTACAGGTTGCACATAGCACCTTTAAGGGTGAAACGTTGTAGCACCAGCGGCACCTCCTGAAGGGTGACATTTGACTCTCTTTGACACCCTAGAAGGTCCCATTTGGCTCCTTAGTGTGCCATACGACACCCATAGGGTGCCACATAGAGCCAAGTGGCACCTTTAAGGGAGCTATAGGGAGCCAAATGGCATCCCTCAGGGGATGCCGCTGGTGCTACAACGTTTCACCCTTAAAGGTGCCTTGTGCATTGTGCAACCAGTAGTTTTTTTTGATGTATCGTATCAGTAACCCTTTGCGCCTTTTTTTTGGTGTATGGTATCAGTAACCCTTTGCGCCACGGTCTCCACCATAGCTCCGCCACCAGTGTTAATTACAAGTGAACTCTCACTTATGCACTGACCCAAAGGACCAACAGAAAAAGGTGCATAAGTGAGAGAGACGTATAAGTGAACAAGCTTATTTGAAGAACTAAAACGCAACATAGGTTCTAATGAGAGAATGAATAAGAATGTTTCTATAGACAAGGGACATATTACTACGGTTTGGCAATTACTGTAACGTAACTACAATGATAAAGAGAAAACGAAAATTGTAGCATGCCTAATTACAAACTATTCCCTTTAAAAATGATGCATAATAGATAATTGTACCTCTCGGAACTCTAGTTCATGCGGAAGAAATGGCTTCCGTGAGCAATAAAGGCGAAAGATTAAAGAGGAAAGTGAAGAAAAATGCTTAATTTTTAAAGAAAATTAATTATTTTTTTTACATTATAGGAAAATTCGGCGCATAAGTGAAATACTAATCTTTAGAGCGAAGCATAAACGAATGATATTATCATTATTTTGCTATGGAGTGTGCTGGGACCATTGAAAATCGTCGTATAAGTGAAAAAATCGCATAAAGGAGGCGGTGTATAAGTGAGAGTTCATTGCACTTCTTGATAGAGTGATAAACCATGAGGGCTATGTTTCCCTAAAAAAATATAAATGTGTCGTAATGCTATATTACAAGTATGCTGAACTTCATTTTCAATCGTAATTATTTGTGTGAATTTTACTTGAATAAAATTACAAATAATGCAAGAACTTTCTTTGTTAAAGATCTACGGTGAGATTCATATGCAACACACCATGCTTCCAAAATGTCTTTCCAAAAACATTTACAACGTCATTTTTTTTCTAACATGGCATTCACAGGAAGCCAATATTGTACTTTTACACCAAATATGTTAAAACATCATGAAAAAAAAAATCCAAATTCAAAGATCTTTTTTGAAGTTTTTTAGAGGGGAATACCACACGAGTCTCGCTCCTTGTTACAAATAATCATGCTTTTGAACTTTCCAACTACTTAGCGGTTCATAAGAATGCTAAAAGATTATGCTCATTCCTTCAAGAATTAAAAAAAAGGCTATAAAACTGTCGAAATATAGAATATGGGAAACTAAAACTCCAAAAATGGTAGATAATGGGGTAAAAAGACGGTCTTACATGAATTCAAGAGTCAGTTTACATATCAACCACCAAGAATCGTGTCAGAAGCATTTTGAGAGTTTTATTTATTGATTTATTTATTTTTATTTATTTATCTATTTATCTATTTATTTTCCATGCAGTGTAATTCGTGTAAAAAGAGCTGGATACCTTCATGATTAGTGAATGTAATTCAATACACTTCAGATGAACGTAAAATAATCAAAGAATGCACTACAGATTCTTGCAGTCTGTTACGATTTAAAACAAAAGTTTATATATATGAACAATTAAATGAAACAGGAATTACGAATTTTATGCTTTCTATTACAAAGACATTTTTTTAAAAAGGTTTAATTAGTTGGACAGTTTCATCAGTCATTTTTCCTAACAAGCCAAGCGTATGACATATTTTAAGTAACACAAAAAGAATTAATACTTAAATGAACTTAATGGAAAGTGTAGAATTAATGAATTAAATGTAATCAAAAAGTATTTAACAAAAGAGAGCATGCACAGATACGTAAAATTAAATAATGTCTAAAAACCAATTATCTAAAATACGAGTCGTGTAATTAAAAGCAAAGAAAAAAAAGACGAAAAAACACATTTAAATGAAAATTTTAAAAACTGAATGAAGCACTTAATTCCGCTGCTAATTGAAAAGCTTACTTTTTTCTTTCTTCGAAATTTGTTTTAAAAATACAAAAAAAAAAAAAAAAAGCAAAAATTTCACCTGTGTTATCAAATTTAACGTGCTAGTGATGCAGAATGAAAATGAACTTTGGTCAATAAATTTCAATTAAAAAAAAAATAGGAAAAAAGGCAAAAAATAGATTTAAGTGACATTATTGGTGGAGAAGACATCCGAACGATATCATTTACTTGGATGGGAATAAGTGCGAATAAAAAATATTGCTCACTAAGACGCAGATCAAATATTAAACGGAAGTACACTGTAAAAAAAAAACTGTTGTTTTTACAGTATAATACTTGCAGCAGAGGTTTCAGTTTAAAACTAAAATTCACAGTAATAAACTAAAATTAGCAATTTTACAGTTTATTACTGTAAAGCAGCTATTTTAGTTTATTACCACAGTTTTACAGTTTATTACCACAAAATTAGCTGTATTATACTGTAAAAACAACTGTATAATACTGGAAGCAGAAGTTCCAGTTTAAAACTTAAATGCACAGCAATAAATTATAAAGTTGGCAATTTTACAGTTTATTACTGTAAAGTAGCAATTTCACAGTTTATTACTGTAAAATTAGCAATATTTAGTTCGTTACTATAAATTTAGCTGTCTTATACTGTAAAAACAACATCTATTTTTTAGAGTGTACAGAATACAAAAGATTCTAAGATTATATTTAAAGAAACTTAAATACTATTTCCTTTTGAGGGCATTGAAATGCCCGTAGACGACAAGGACAATGCACGCTTTTCAGTACTTTGAGGCACTTTTTTGTTAACTAAAGGAAAATGGAACCGATTAAAGTTAGACTGAAATATTTTTCAAGAGACCAAAAAAGGAAACGGTTCCTTGTCTGTTCGAAAAAAAATTCCTTCTCCCCATTAAGAAGAAAAAAAGAAGACGATCAGGCATTTTATTAATAATGGCACTTAATCATCCGCCAAAGATAGTTTCTGAAACTTTTCATCACTGACATGAATAACCCGGATGAGGACTTAAATTAATCTTAATCGATCTCCCTCTAAAGCTTAAGAGTTTGTTTTTTTCTAGCAGGAGGTACCATTCATAAAGACGAACAATACATTCTGAAATAACTTCGATGAATCAATTTGTCTTGTATCTGCTTTTTAGTGAAATCTTTCTTATATATGAAGAAGTATGCTTGGGGAGGGGGGAGAGAAAACCCTAATCGTTTTGTCAATACGTGAACATCCAAAACTTTTTTTTCATCTTTTTTTTTCTTCAATTTTAGTTATTAGAGGATAGAAATAAAACTTACGCCATTTAATTCGTACTTAGTATGATATTTACATCAAAGGTTGTTTGATTCTGTTTATTTGTAAATTCCATGTGCATAAAACCTCATTTTGCATATACAAATACCCATGAGCTTTAAAATCTCATAATAGTCGAATATATATATATATATGTATTTATTTATTTATTTACATACATATATACATTCAAATGGTTTTCGGAGTTCTGAAAAGAAAGTGTAATTCTTTCAAAGACTATTTCTTAGTTTACTTTCTCTGCCATAATGATCCCATTTTACTTTCGCTCTTTACTTATTTCCAAAGGAAATGTAAAATAACAAATACTTATTCCGCTTTTTAATACCGGCCGAAAACAATGGAAAATAACAGTAATTATAAAACTTTTGTCACAAATTTAACGAACTAATTTGGTGACTTAACTTAAACAGGCATATGTTTAGATTTAGGGCATTTTAAATTTTTCAAATAATGCACGTTTTAAAAGGATTCTTTGATTTAAGTCAGGTTATCGGTGTACAAGTTTTTTTTCATTTTTAGTCAAAAAAATTAAATCCCTAAACGTAATTGGTCGAACGTCCACTACAACAGAGGCGGACTGACCGTAGAGGCCACCTGCCCGCGGGCAGGTGCGCCCTCCGGCCTGTGCGCCCTTGCGCCCTCAAAACGTGTGCGCCTTCGAGTTTTTTTTTTTTTTTTTTTAATTTTTAAGGTTTGAAAGCAACCTCTAACAGTTTGAACAGTACCCCCCCCCCCCTCACACACACACACTGCCAGTGCACCTTCAACTTTAGTAAATTACTTATTTTTTACTTTTTTCCTGTTTGGAACATGTAAAAAGTAGTGAATATGCGTTATCAGAAGGCGGTTCTTATTGCACCCCAGAGTTAGCGCCTTCCGGACTGTGCGTCCTTGCGTCGTGAACAAAGTCCCCCCCCCCTTTTTTTTAATCTTTACGTTCGAAGTACGGAAAGCAATCTATAAAAGATTGAAGAAAATGGTTATACTCAATAATGTACTTGTTATAATTAACTTTTATTTATTGCATCACAGACGTGATAGGTTGTCGGAAAGGGGGATCTTTGTCAAAAAAAAAAAAGAAAAAAATATACAGCTCCTTCCAGGTTGTACGCCTTTGCACCCTCGAACCTGTGCGCCTTCGTTTTTTTCCACCTTACTTTCGGAGGGTATGAAACAAGGCAGTCCAGTTGAAGGGGGGAGGGGGGGGTCTTATCCAAAGTGAGCGTCCTCCGGCCTATGTATCATTGCACCCTCGAATCTAGTTAACTTGGGTGCCCTCCCTCCTTCCCCCTTCTTTTAATTCGAAGCGAATGAAACAGTCTATAAAAGTTTGCTGCAGGAGCTTATAATTAATAATGTGCTATAATTCAATTTAATTCGTTGCCCCTCACCCGCCCCCGGAGGTGATAGGTAGTTCGGAAGGAGGACCTTTAGTCAAGAAAAAAAAAAAAAAAAACTTCCTCTGGGCGATGCGTCTTTGCGCCTTCGAATCTGTGCTCCTTTGGTGTTTTTATTTTTTACTCGAAACGCGTGAAGTACTTAATAAGACTTTCAGAACAAGGTTTAAATGAATAGCGTAAAAAATAAACTTTGAATTCATAGCACCTTAAAAGGGATATGTACTATGGTCTCAAAAGTGACAAAGTACATATGGTACCAAAGTGAGCGCTCTTATTTTTGTGCGTTTTCCTCTCTCTCTCTCTCTTTTGTGTGTGTGTGTGTGTCGACCTTGACTGAGGCTACGAATTCGTCAGAAAGCTGCATGAGTAAACAATTTAATTATATTGCACTGAAAAACGTGTACTACCGACAAAAATGTTTAGTTTTGCCTAAAATAAAATTAAATAATGATTTACTGAATATTGTGTTAGTTGATTGATTGGCTCCTTCCTATTTTCATGAGCATTTTAATAGTAAGCGGATCATCAAAACAGCAGCAAGTAAGTAAAAATACAGCAGATAATACCCTTAAAGTGCTGAATCTTTATGTACGCACACCATAATTCTTTATAAATTGCACAACTTTTCGAAAGTAAACAATAAATTGAAAAAAAACAATTTCTGTATTTTAAGCACAACAGCTAATATGTAACCATTTAGTGCAGGATGAAGCTCTGTTATGAAACCCATTTATTAGTGAATAATGATTAAAATTGTATTTAATTTAAATCTATATACGTGTTCCATGGTGTTCATTATAACGATCTTTTATTTTTTTACAAGATCGGTTTTAACACAATGAGGAGGGCTCGCAAATTATGAAAATTATTATTTTTTTTTCAAACTTCCGAATTCACGTGACTTATCTGACCAATGAGAGACACGTTTGGAAAGTACTAGCAATGGTGTTGGAGGGTTTAACTCATAACAGTTAGGTCAGATTCTTAATTTGTTTAAGAATACAGAATCTAGAATTTTTAAAAGCGTTTGAGACAGAAATCACAAATAAGTAATGCGATTTTTGTTAAGCACCAGAGCCACCAGAGGACAAAGAAATTGTAGTTAAAGAAGTAACTTTAATTTTTTAATGAAAATAAACGCGTTTAAAATAGAGCGAGATGTATTACTGTGAACAGAGTTTTATTTATTGGTGTATTATTTTAAAGGATTTCATCGGGGCTAAAAAGCCTTAAATGAATTTAATAAAGATAATTTTATCTAGATTTTGCTTTTATTATTATTTACGCTTTATTGGAGACCGTGCATGGGGTAAGTAAAAAATTTCCGTGAAGCATTTCTTCAGAATGTAACACGCTCGTAAAAAATATAACTTTCATTGAGAAATGAGAGGAATAAACATCGTCATTGTATATTAGTAGATGTTTTCCCAGGAATTGCACGTTTACCGTGAAAATAAAAGTTTTGCCAAGAGACGCATGTTCATCAATCAGGCTCAAATAAAAGAAAAAAGTGTACAATTTCACGCCAAAGGTGAAGGAATAGCTATTTCAAAATTTAAATTGAGACCTTATCGGATTTTTTTAAACACATCTATCTACCATTTCATATGGAGGGGGCTCCATATGAAATTTCTGAGTATTGAAAAAACTTTGTGACAAATTTGGCAAAGATCCGACGGAAACTTATTGTTGTTATTTCCCCAATATAATCCTACGAAACTGGCTAACCAGGCAGTATGACTCAAAATTTAAATTAGACCTCTTTGGATTTTTTTTGTTTAGTTCCGATTTTCTGAACATCTCCAATGTGAATTTCTGAACAGCTAAGAACTTTGGTACGAAATTTGGTAAACATCAGGCGCAAACTGTGGATTTGTATAAGAAGCATACTGACCCACACCCAAATATTCACACCCATTTATTATGCAGGTTCAACTTATAATTTAACTACGGCAGGGGTGGCCAACCTTTTTAGGGAGAGTGCCACTATCTGGGGAGAAAAAGCTCAGCGTGCCACATTGTATTTTTCATCCCACAAACTGAAAATGTTTAATAAGTTGAAAATAGATATAAGGTTGGCTGACTATGTAATTCTTATTCAAATGAAACATTTTTTCTCGTAAATCTGAGCAATTGAAAGTTAAATGATAATAAAGATAAAACAAGTCAAAACTTAAGAGTTATCGTTAATAAACACTTTTATAAGTTCTGTCTGTTGTCTGATGCTTAAAAAAGAAACAAATAACATCAAACATTCTATTCTAAAAATTAAAGTCTGTACTTAATGTGGTTTATAAGGTTGTATCTTTTTTACCAAGTCTTTAATTTCAGGACTAATTCTTGAGATTCCTACGAAGTTTAAGTGTTTTAAGTGCTATCAATTAATATTCAACGGTATTTAGATTTTTAAGCATTCATAACAAAAAAAAATGTTTAGAAGTGTATTTTGAACCAAATCTACAACAGCATCAGACGGCTAAAGTGTGTAAATGTAAAAAAAAAATTGTTGGTACAAATTTCCAAATTTCTATGTAACGTGGATGACTTTCTGTTGAAGTAAGCTCTTATATTTGATTACCAATGCAAAAGGTCAGTAATTCTTATTTGGATTTCAGAAGGGTAACAAGAAGTGTCTTGCAGAGAAATGGACAAAAAATCAGCGTTTTTGTAATGATCATTAAAATCGTCAAACTTAACACTGAATGTATACTTAAAATAGGTGTAAAATTTTCTCCATATATCATTGGAAAATTATTAAATTTGGGTTGATACTTTCAGTATTGAATTCAATATTTTATTCTTTTTTCTCCAAAGTAGAGAGAAAGAAACTGAAGTTTTATCCTAAAAGAATGTAAATGGCATATTCTGGTTTAGGACACTTTTTTTGTACTATCTTAAATTTAAATTACTTAAACGCCGGATAATAAGAGTTGACAAGACATAGCTAAATTCATTTGCTATTCTTCATTCCTAAATAGCAAAAAGGACTTCTTGGAAAAGGAAAGCAATGAGGACTTCATTGCTTTCCTTCCAGACATTTAAAAAACACACTCCCTAAAATTCTAAAATCATATGAATATTTTTCCTTTGGACAGCTATTGCACATTTAAATGAAGGAGTATCTCGCCATGCTCTCTTCTTTCTCCTGGGAAAAGTTCACAAAACATTCAGAGCTCTAATTCGTTGTTTGTTAATACAGTGAACTCAACAGGGTTACCAGCAGAGAAAAAGTCTTATTCTTTGGCAAGGAGTTTGTAATAAATAATTCGATGATACTTTTGAAGTTTTTTTCCCACATTTTTTTCAAGTAATGTAACAAAAACAATTTAAGGATTTCATTTGTGCAATCATACCGAATTTTGTCCAATCTGGTTTCTCACTTTTACTTGAAGAGTTAACTTTTTTTGAAAATTTCATCACCCGTAGCTGAAACTATTGCAGATCAAGAATCCATTCTGCATCATCGAAAGTTTCATTCGTGTCAAGCACAAATATGCTTTACAGTGTTTTGTTTGTAGCGTCACAGCTTTCGTTGGATGTCCGAATCTAACGCTAAGTACTTTGCAATATTGTTGTTAAGACAGTTTGTAAGCCAGCCTCCTGACACTTAATCGTCACGATATTATTATATTTATCGGCTCTAGGGTTTTAGTTTTTATCAATATTTTTAAGATCGACATTTTCCCCTCAAATTTGTAATTTTTTTCAAAAAGTCTTCGCGTGCCACTGTTACTGCTCTGCCGTGCCACATGTGGCACGCGTGCCACGGGTTGGCCACCACTGAACTACGGTATACTCTCAATTATCCGAGCTATTGGGTGGCACGGGTATCGCGGATAGCGAAAAAAAAGGCTAAATATAAGTGATAAAAAGAAGATAAAAATCGTGTTTTGCTTAAAATTAATCGTATTGTGTATAAAAAGTGTTACAAACAATGAAGATAGGAACAGGATTACACATTTGTGTTGTAAGTTCTGAAGCACATACAATCTGTAAAGGAATAGTAGTGCGACAAAGCACTCTTCTGTAACAAAAATTATACCAAACTTAATTTTGCTGAAAAAAAAAACCGAGGCCCTTGCGGATAATTGCCGCAGAAAATATGTGTGTGGGGGGGGGGGGTGCTATTTTGAAGTGCGCCCTTTGGAGGTTTGGGTTAGAGCCAGTCCGCCACTGCACTACAACAGATGAAGTATTTTTATGCCATTTGGTAATTCTATTATTAACTTAGTCTCAATAATGACATATTTACGGCAGCGATAACATGTTTAAGAATTAATTTATGAACCGTTTCCCTTACGCCTGCCTTTAACGTTTCTATTTTCACTCTGGAAGGGGGGGGGCGTGACAGAAAAATTGTTGCATCATATAAAATTTGATTTATGTTATTATTTAAAACAATCTTCACTTGAAAATATTAAGAATAAAAGTAACTAATTCAAATCAAGTCTCTTATTTTCAACATTATACAATACATGTTTCTCAGCTAAATCTTTAAGAAGATCTATTACTTCGAAAATGTTTCTGAAACTGTTAATCTACGTTGCTCCCCCGTTGATAGAAATACTTTAGAAACTAAAGATAAATCGTCGAACAGAAATTCTCTAAAGAAAACGTTTTCTTTATGTGCTTTGTTTTAATACTGATAAATAGATATTGTTGGAAACGGCTAATTCATCCCACAGCATTCATCATGTTTTCTTTTTTTTTTCTTTTTTTTTTTTTTTTTTTTTTTTTTTTTTTTTTTTTTTGAATCTTTGTTTCTTTCCACGCAAAAGGATTAGGAGATTATTAGAAACTTTTGCTGTGTGTATAGTTTGTGGTTAAAATCTTATTAAAAAAGTAGTTTGTAATTAATGTGGCTCATCGTAACGTTGGATTATGAGCTAAACAGAGATACAAACATACTCCACCCTCCCCCTGGACTCTTTTTTGGAATACAAATAGGAAAGAAACTAATCATAACTTGAACATTCTTTCATTGATCTTATATCCAATCATTTTCAAAAACTTTTGAGTGAAAGGAAATTTATTTTTTTATATAAAATTCGCAAATCTATTCAACATACAGCAAGTTCAAGTCATAGTTCGCTGCTTGAAATGAATAGTGGCATATTTGCAAAACACTACTTTTCACTAGAGCGTTTCAAAGTTTTTGCACTAAAACGGTATTTTGAAGTAAAATGGTAAAAAGGGTACTTATGCCGAATCAACTTACAGAGACATAGATGTTCCTCCTCCAAGCACTTCTTCAGAACTGACGCAATGGCGGCTGTGTCGTTATTTACTAGTAGAAGCGCGCCAAAATAATAACTATGCACAAAGACACTAACGATTGCTGCTTGATATTTTGAAACTAGAGATATGCCGATATTACCATAAGAAAGAGTAAAAAATTTGAATTTCTTGATGTAATTAAAAAAAATCGATTTTTGCAGATATGCCACTGTTCATTTCAAGCAGCGAGTTAATTTCCTCTTTTGTATTGTACAACCGAAATTTTAAATCGATGACAAGCATCAGTAAATTAAAATTTCCATATTTTTTCTTGAACCAAAAAGCTACTATTAGTTGTTACATATATATTCTTCGATACCTGCTTTGCCTCACTTTTATAATAAAGAATATAATATGTGATACAATTTATAAAAAAAACACGCATTTTAAAAATATGGAAAATATGGCATATACACCACTTTTACAGTAACCGACGCAAGTGTTGGTAGCCAAATGGCAAGAGGCCAAAACGCAGGTAAATTATGAACAAAAAACAAAAAATTATAAACATATGCAACTAAATCCCCCCCATCTAAATGTGTTTAAGAGCAAGAATCTGAGAAACTGTCACGCATAGCATTATGAGGTGATTCATGACCTCTCAGATTTTCTCCTAAAAATTACCAAATGTTTATTATCTTATTGAAAGACCAAATCCAGAATGTTTTGCTCTAAAGTTGAGTTGTTTAGTTTTTATGGACCCCTAAAGATGAAGGTGCGGCATCAAAAATTAAGCGGATTTTCAAGACATGAAAATTTTTGTAAGCCAAAACTCTTATCAGGAACTGTTGAACTCCAATTTTCTTTTTGTATATGGAATATAGAAGGTTGAAACTTTACAAAATTAATGTTAAATTTGTGATAAGTTGTTGCCGTAAGGTCAGTGAAGGCCCTCAAAACAAGGCATTTTTGACCTTTTTTAGCGTTTTTGAGGTCCAAAAACAGCTTGTACATTTCAGTTGGCACGGCAAAAGTAGTGTCGTTTGAAAGACCAGTGTAAGCACATTAAAATAATGTATAAATAACCGAAGAAAGTTCAACGTGCTTTTAGTTGCGTAAGGTCGAAATATGAAAAATGTCATATTTTACCGATATTCAAACGGTCATAACTTCCTCTGCCAACAACATATTGAAATTTTTTTTCATCAATGACATGCTCTATTCTTTGTCTTAACAGAACAATTGAGTCCTTTAAGGCGAAATGCGAAAAAATTTTTTACAAAAAATGCACAGGAAAAAATACATTTTTTGTAAAAAAAATTTTCACATTTCGCCTCAAAGGACTCAACTGTTCTGTTAAGACAAAGAATAGAGTATGACATTGGCAAAAAAAAAAAAAAATTCAATATGTTGTTGGCAGAGGAAGTTATGACCGTTTGAATATCGGTAAAATATGACATTTTTCATATTTCGGCCTTACGCAACTAAAAGCACGTTGAACTTTCCTCGGTTATTTATACATTATTTTAAAGTGCTTACACTGGTCTTTCAAACGACGCTACTTTTGCCGTGCCAACTGAAATGTACAAGCTGTTTCTGAACCTCAAAAACGCCAAAAAACGTCAAAAGTACCCTTGTTTTGAGGGCCCTCACTGACCTCACGGCAACAACTTATCACAAATTTAACATTCATTTTACAAACTTTCAACCTTCTATACTCCATATACAAAAAGAAAATTGGAGTTAAACAGTTCCTGGTAAGAGGTTTGACTCACAGCAATTTCCATGTCTTGAAAATCCGCTTAATTTTTGATGCCGCACCTTCACCTTTAGGGATCCATAAAAACTAAACAACTCAACTTTAGAGCAAAACTTTCTGGATTTGGTCTTTTAATAAGATAATAAACATTTGGTAATTTTTTGGAAAAAATCTGAGACATCATGAATCACAGGCGTGACACTCTCTCAGATTCTTGCTCTTAACCTCCATAATCCTGAGTAATTGAAATCGATCGTTCTCGGAAAAACCAAAATTTCTAGATAATCGAAGCATGAGTAAAATGGGAAGAACGTTTAAAAAGGACAAATGTAAAATTTAAAAAGTGTTAAAAGCTCACCGTTTTTGACATGTGAACCT